>JAQMYL010000033.1:2271066-2281389 GCA_030014365.1 Clarias pachynema | reverse complement strand
AGTGTAAACAAGGCGTAAGATACTCAACCTTACAGAATGTCATTTCTTTGTATTAATAAGTTAGACAGAGAGTTCTGTACAGAAAGACACGCAGACATGTACGTGGATTTCAACCTAAAATAATAATAATAATAATATCACTGGTTACATTAAAGCTCATCAGATTATTTTCAGCTTTAACCTTTTAACTATTTCTACAAACTCTTTAACCGACAACCCTGCATACTTACGCCAGTGGATAATAACAACACTAGCAATGAAAACAACCATAATAGTAATAATAGAACAAAAAAAACTAATAAAATTCAGCAGGAACAATACGCAGAGCACAATGAGTATACGAAAGAAGACATTACAAAGCAGGGATTTAGAAACAGAATATATACATTTTAAAAGACTAGAAGTATTTGACAAAGTTACACATACGCAAATGACATTACAAGTTTAACCACAGCGGCATGTTTTCTTCTTCCCTTGTGCAGGGAGTTTTATTTTGAAACACGGCTCGACTGTCACCGCCGCCATCTTGGACCAGCTGTCTTCCTCCCCGTACGCCGCTTTCTCTGTTGACGGCCGCGCGATAAAATTAAGCTTGCTGGCTGAACAAGCGATATTGTTTGGATATTTATATATAAGATAAATAAAAAATAAATAAATCGGCTGCTACACTGTTAGCTCTCCGTGGCTGGTTTTGAGCTGGCTCAAACATGCAGAAGTATGAAAAACTAGAGAAGATCGGAGAGGGTGAGTCTGGCTTCCTGTGCGCTCGTGCTGGTTGGGACAGACGCGCGCGCGGTTGCTAGCTAACGGTTAGCGTAACTGAGGCTATCGGGGCTAATTAGCTTTAGCGCTGAAGAATCGCCTCAGAGACGTGGAGCTTTATTTAGAGCTTCAGAGCTGAACTGTAACATGGGACCAGTTGGGCTTTCGAGTATTTTCGAAACCGTGGTTGACATATACATTGCTACGAAAAAGTATTTGCCCCCTCCCTGATTTATTATTATTATTATTATTATATTTTTGTCATATTTGTCACACTTAAATAATTCACATCATTTTTAATATTACACAAAGATAACCCCAGTCAATACAAAATGCAGTTTTTAAATGATGATGTATAAAGCTGTCCTGACCTACCTGGCCCTATGTGGAAAAAGTAATTGCCCCCCTTTTTGCTAAGTCATGAATGAACTACGATTTGGGGGGAAAGTCGAGTTAAATTTCACTTGCCACACAAATGTCTGATTACTGCCAGACCTGTTGAATCAAGAAATCACTTGTGTGACATGGTGAAGTGCACGAACAGATCTGACATCATGCAGCGTTCTAAAGAAGCAGAGGAGAAACAAAGTAGAAAGGGTTACGTTTCTAAGGCTTTGGGACTCCGGCGAACCACGGTGAGGGCCGTTATCCACAAATACCTGGACCTGCCTTACATCTGGTGTAAACAAAAAAATGGCAACCTTGGGTTCCAAAGCGAAAATAATAATAAAAAAAAAAAAGCTGTCCAAATATGTGAAAAAGTAATTTTGTGGGGAAAAAACTGCCAACGAGTCTTTCACGTCACTGTGGAGAAGAATTTTGATCCACTCTTCTTTGCAGAATTGTTTTAATTCAGCCACATTGGAGGGTTTCCGCGCATGAACGGCTTTTTTAAGGACTTTCAGGTGTGTTTCTGATAGTTGTCCCGCTGCATAACCCAAGTGTGCTTGAGCTCGAGGTCATAGGTCATCACACTAACACCCCTCTTTTAAAAAAAAATCACTGTTTAGCAAAGGGGGGGTGGGGGCGAATTACTTTGCGGTATGTTTCGACAGCTTTTTTCCCCCCTTTATAAATTTAATTCTTTATTTAAAAACTTGGGATTATCTTTATGTAAAATGATGATCTCAGTCGTTTAAGTGTGACAAATATGCCAAAGAAAATAGTTCATATTACTTCAATATTTCATACATCTTTTAAGGTTATGTGACATACAGTACGTAGGTTAAAAAAGAAAAAAATAATTCTGTAACATGCTGTTATGGGAAAATAATCAGCGACAGGGTGGAGTGGCAAACCAGATTTACCTTTGAAGCTAGCTTGCATGAAGTTGATAATTTTCCTGTAACACCACTTTAAAGAGTGTTACAATTTATTTACAGTTATACAATACAGTAATACAATGTTCAATTTCAGCAAATTATTCAGATGTAAGCGTTAATATCATAACTGCATCACTTGCAGGAACCTACGGCACGGTGTTTAAGGCTAAAAACAGAGAGACGCATGAGATCGTGGCTCTGAAGCGGGTCAGGCTGGATGACGATGACGAGGTAAGAGGCACATCAGCGCACATGTGTGTGTGTGTGTATTGTCTCTGTGGCGTATTTGGAAGTAAGCGATACTTTAACATGTTCTTGTGCTTGTTGTTTAGGGCGTTCCCAGCTCAGCTTTGAGAGAAATCTGCCTCCTGAAAGAGCTGAAGCATAAAAACATAGTGAGGTAGGCGTCGTCTAGGAAGTATCCTCCTGTGCGTGTGTGTGTGAAGAGTTTCAGCCCTGACTTGTTTCTATATGATTTGTATTTTGTTCACAGGCTACATGATGTGCTGCACAGCGACAAAAAGCTGACGTTAGTCTTTGAATATTGCGACCAGGTAAGACTCCGCGGGCGCTAATGATGTTAGCAGAATTTGTGACCGTTTCTGTATCGTAGTGATGCGTTTTATTATTAAATTTATTTCTCTCTCCATCCTGCAGGATCTGAAGAAATATTTCGACAGCTGCAACGGCGACCTGGATCCCGAGATCGTCAAGGTTGGTGCTCTCTCCCTCTCTCCCTCGCTCTCTCTGTCTCTCTCTCTCATATCAGACTCTGTTTTGTGGCCTGAGTGAGTCACTGAGCTTTTTTTTTTTTTTGTGCCACAGTCGTTCATGTACCAGCTGCTGAAAGGACTCGCCTTCTGCCACAGTCGCAACGTCCTTCACCGAGACCTCAAGCCACAAAATCTGCTCATCAACAGGGTACATGGACGAGTTTTCACTTCTGCCGAACTGGAAGCTTTAATTGTTAGAGATGGGAAAACATCAATTAGTTATAACTGATGTTATAATGAACAGGCTACATTTAATTACTCAAATGTTTTTAAAGGTTTAAAATGGTAACAAAATCTGGGGAAAATGTAATATCGAATCGGGATATTTATAAAATCTTGACAAGTAAAGAATCTTAATCAATATTAATTGAATCAGTACCGAGGTATTGTGATAATACGGTATCGGGAGGTGACTGGTGATTCCCGTGTTAGTAGTGATAACGGCGTTCTGGTCCACTTCATATGTATCATATTAATGATGTGTAATATTTAAAGTAGCATGTGAGTTTCAGACAGGGTGAAGAGGTGGATAATAATAACGCTGGATATCTTTTAAGCTTATATGTTATGTTTTTACATTCATCAATTAATGTATATTTTTTGGTTCTCCTTTAAGAACGGTGAACTGAAGTTGGCTGACTTCGGTTTGGCCCGAGCGTTCGGGATCCCCGTCCGATGTTACTCAGCAGAGGTAAGACGATCGTTACAGCGTGTTCTGATCCATCCAAAAGTGCTTTATATGAACTCTTGACCTAATACTTTATCGTTTCTATAGCGGCACCTCATTCACCTCATATAAACTCGATGTTCATATCTACTACAACACAGATCAGCGTAGCTATAAATGGACAAAATGTAACACTAGCGTTAGTGCGGTCCTGCTTGTGATTGACGCGTTTCAGGTGGTGACGTTGTGGTACAGGCCGCCGGATGTTCTCTTCGGTGCCAAGCTGTACTCCACCTCCATCGACATGTGGTCAGCCGGGTGCATATTTGCAGGTAGATCACATCTAGTTACATCGTTTACCTCAGATGAAAAAATATATATGTATATATACGTTGAGGACGTGACGTTTTTATTCTGTTTGCTTCCAGAGCTGGCGAACGCCGGGCGGCCGCTGTTCCCCGGGAACGACGTAGACGACCAGCTCAAGCGCATCTTTAGATATCCTGCAGCTGTCTTTTTATTTATACTGATGATTTGATATCTATAACGTGTGTTTGATGGGTTTTCGGCTGTTTTATACTTTCTTTAACACGTCGTCGTCACGTTATTAGGCACACCCACAGAGGAGCAGTGGCAGACCATGACCAAACTCCCCGACTATAAGGTACTCCAGACTCCTTCACACTGCTTCGTTCTATGAATTCATGACTTTCGATCTGATCTAAGGGTCGGTAACACTAACTCTGCTTCGTTGATCTCCTCCTCCCACTCTCAGCCGTATCCCATGTACCCTGCGACCACGTCGCTCGTCAACGTCGTCCCTAAACTCAGTAGCACGGGACGGGATTTACTGCAGGTACGTCGGTCTGGAATTTCATTCCATCGTCCAAGTCGTGTGTTATTGCATCACGAAGTACAACAGCCAATCACAGTGTTGCAGATGACGTCATCATTATCTAAACTTCTTTGTATTAATTCATTCATTCATAACGAATCCACCTTTCTTCCACAGAATCTTCTGAAATGCAACCCAGTGCAGAGGATCTCGGCTGAGGAGGCGCTCCAGCACCCGTACTTCGCTGATTTCTGTCCGCCCTAGAATCTCTTCATCCTCATTTCCCAAAAAATATGGACCAACGTGGTCATACCTCACACACACACACACACACACACACACCGTCAACATTTTCCCATCCACATTTTCCAATATGGGATCCCTCCCGTATCCCGTCTGACACTTCTTATACATATACATCTGCGTAACTCCTAACACACGTGAACGCTACAATCTGTCACGAAGCACAGTTAAGCGAAAAAAATCTTAAGCCTATGAAACAGTTTTTATTTTTATTGTTATTATTATTGCTATTTAAATCTTATTTGCACTTACTAAGCAGATGTGGGGGGGGGGGGGGGGGTGTAGTGGAGTGTGTCCGTGTTATTCGACCCTGCTCAGTGTTTAGTAACTTCTACCGACTGTATATAGATATATTGAAGGAACGTGTCTAGAGAGTCAGTTTTTGCGTTTCTTCTTTTAATCCACCTTGATCAGCGTTTCGTCAGTGTTGCACAGCAGCAGAGGTGCCAACATTTACAGTTCTGCTGTGGTTTTTAGAACGACGCTAACTGAAGGGGAAAGGACGAGGGACACAAAAGACGTGAAGGACGTGTGCTTTCTTCAAGCTTTTTCCTTCGGGTTTGCGCCACCGTGATCTAGTTGACCCGTGGATCTGTAAATCCAGGCTTTCGCGAGATAGCAATCGTCGAATAACTGTCAGTAAAACGTGGTTAAGTGGCAGGACGCAGGACACATGGATGCGTAGCGCGTGTCCGAGGCTAGCCGTGCTTTCTGATTTGTGAGAGCCGATTCAAGCACAGGCCGTTGATCTCCTCTGGTCTCACCTCCGTCACTGTCTCCTTACTGCTGTTTTGGTGTTTATCCGGAACAAAGGTGGGGAAAAAAAACCCTGCCTGAATCTCTTCCTCCCTCTGCCTGTGAGCCGCGTTGGCACCTCTGGTTAAAAACTAATTTATCATTTTAGCGAATGTAGCTGCAAACTCGTGTTCAGTTTTATGGTTCCATGTCCACGTATTTAATTGTTCTGCTTGTATTTATTATAATACAGTTGCTACAGTTTAAAAAAGAAAAACAAATTCTCCTTCTCTGTAGGAATCTGAGTTGAGCATGTTTTCACAAAAATTTTTTTTTTTTTTACAACATCAGTAATTTTTTAAAATCCCGAACACGCTATTGTAACAAACACAGCGATACGAACCTGAAGATCTAAAGTCCACGTCATCATTAGATCAAGTCGTCAGAAAGTTACGGGTTTGGGTTTTCTCGGATGTAAAGGTACAGAAGGTAGAAAAAAAAAAAAAAAACAATCAGTTCATACTACATTGATTTCCATTTTCTTCACGTGAACCAGAACGCAAATGTTTATTTGTACAGCAATGTTTTAGTAGACTTTTCAGGACGCAGCGAGTACGGGTTACTGTGGAGTGGAGCGAACATTTTCTGGCTTGTTTCTGTTTTTATTTTTTTTATTAAAGATGCTCATTCTATTCTATCTGTTGGTCATCTTCAATACAAAAGTTACAACACTTCACTACTGCAGCATTTTATTTTTTTTCGAAACGTCTCCGATTTGCCAGTAAATGAACTCTCCTCAGAACTATTTAACCCTGTAGCACACAATAATATTGGGTTGTTATTGTTTTTATTGGTTATCTATTTGGCACTCTACTGTACATGTGGTTTATGATGTAAGACTTTTTCACACTGATTAAATAAATACATTTCATCAATTTTCCTCCTTTCATGATCTGAGAAGCTGCAGTACACACCAGTACATCAGCAGCTGAGGGTTAAGGGCCTTGTTCAAGCGTTAACCACTGAGTTACCACCAGCCCTGTGGTAAGAGTTAAGAGTGTACCAGAACGTAGAGGTTGCTGATCGTTTCTTTCTCCCTCTTTCTTTCTTTCTTTGATTTTTGGCTCCATTTTTACGGTGTTTTGTCGAGCGGCCTGTAAACCTTCAGTTAGGTACAGCAAGTGGAACCACAATTGTCAAGAACGTCATGAACTCGTGCATGGGGTTATTAAAAAGAAAAAAAAGAGAAGAAGAAACTAAGATAGTAAAAGATAGAAAGTAAGATGGGGTCAATGGATGGGGAGTGGAGCGCCCAGAGAAAACTTCCATATTGGGGTGGTCTGCCCAAGTTAAGGAACGTTTACATTCGGACACTCTTATCCCGCGTGACTTACCATTAATCTCATTTTTTCATCTGAGCAGTTGAGGGTTAAAGGCTTTGCTCAAAGAGCCAACTGTGGCAAACTTGGTGGGGTTGGGGTTTGAACCTGAGACCTTCTGAGCAGTTAAACACCTCAACCACGGCAAAATTTAATTTGACCCAAACTGGTTATGTTCTGGTAGTGTTTCAACTTCTTGGAGTCCACAAGGATCTCATCAAGGTCGACTAGTTTTGAGGTGCTTTTCCTGCTCACCACAGTTGTACACAGTAGTTACTCGTGTTCCCCCTTTCAGCTCAAACTACTGTGGACGTTCTCCTCCGCCTTCCTCCTGATAGACAAGACGCTTCACATAACACCTCACTTCATCTGTGGTTCTCATTGGTTTATTATTATCTCCGTTATCATCGTAACATCGTTCCATCATGTCAGCTTAATGTACAGAAAAGTAAAATAACACTGTTAAAGTTAAACTTTTGGTTTGGAGGTGGAGTGAGAATGCAGCAGGTGTTTAAAACAAAGGAGTAAAAAAAGAACAATGAAAAAGGAGGGGGAAAAAAGAATGAACACTTTTCTTTGGTAGTACGCAATTTTCTACTGCTAGGCTGTCTTATTATTATTATTATTAGTGTGGTTTGGAACGCAGCCACTCTTTTTACAGTCCAGCACCTCAACCACTACAAAATTTTATTTGACCCAAACTGGTTATGTTCTGGTAGTGTTTCACAACACTTTGTTTTTTGGACATGGCACATCATTTAGTATATTAGTATGTAATTTGGAACATGGCCGGTCTCAGAGTAATTATTTAGTGTGTGTGGAGGGGACACGTCGGAATTTGGGACGCAGCCATGATTTTTTTATTTTTAATTTTTAAAGACATTAGCTACCTGGTTAAGAGTCGTGGCTTAAAAACGCTGCTGGAGGACGTGTCCTAGATGTACTGCTTTAATACACTCTTAGTGTACCATCTGCAACATGTACGTATATTCCATACATACGGTGGTGGACATGAGGACACGTGACGCATAAGGCACATAATTCGTTAAACAAAAGACGACAGTTCTCTCTCTGGTATGAGAGTATATAGACGGTATCGCACCCAGCCCAGGTTACAGCCCCACATCTCTAGCTATAGGTGACTACTGAAACATCTCACGCTCAAATGACTCGATTAATTGCAGATAATCGCAGGAACCTGATGGAGCTCCTTGGCTACTTACGACTCGTGAGTGATGTAAAATAAAGCTATTATTTTACACATAATTTACCTCAAATCCTTTGGGAAAATGTCTAGGTTACACCAATGGAAGCACCAAAGGGTGGTCATGTGACCTGATGACACACCCCCCCCCCTCCCCCAAGACTCCTGTCTGGGCCTTGAGCAGCATCTGTACCAGTACAGTATAAACCCACGATCATATGGTGTGTGTGTGTGTGTGTGTGTGTGTGTGTGTGTGTATGGAGTGAAGAAAAGAGAACATAATTGGAACCTCCCTCTCTCTGTGTGTGTGTGTGTGTGTGTGTTTCTCTGTCAGTGTGTTTTCTGGTGGTTGCGGTGGTTGTTGTTGTGCGAGGTGGTGTAGCCGTTCCGTAACAGTCTGTGCTTCTTTATCTCTCCGTTCCTCTCCTCATTTTCGTCGTCGTCGTCCTCCGTGTCGTCCGTCTCCTCTCTGTCGCTCCTCTCGTCCTCCACGATCTCCTGAAGAATAAGAGGCGAGTAAAACAGAAAGATTAAGATGTGAGGTGACATTTATTTTCATATAAAGTTTCGTTAAAAGAAATAAAGGAACAACGTGAGTCAGTGATTCTATTAGAAACTGTGTGTGTGTGTGTAACTGTACATTGCGAGGCAGGAAGCGCAGTGCCATGCGGATGATGAGCACGGCCCAGAACACGTGTAAACACTGCAGCACCAGCAGGAGCCCGTTAAAGAAGTAATAACCGAAGAACGGCGGGTAGAGTGTCAGAGGATACACCCACGTACAGTACAGGATCCTGCGCACACACACACACACACACACACACACACACACACAGAGGTTACACAAGGCTTTATCTCCCTCTTTATCACTGTGTGTGTGTGTGTGTGTGTGTGTGTGTGTGTGTGTGGTACCGGAATGGGAAGATGAGGAGTCGTGTGATGATGAAGAACATAGCAAACACGATGAAGATGTAGTTACACATCTTCCTCCATCCTGCGTAGTTAAACATCTTCGCTGACTGAGAGAGAGAGAGAGAGAGAGAGAGAGAGAGAGTGTATTTTAGTTCCACTAGATGGCGCCGTTTCATGAGTTTCCTTCACCATCACCAGACAGAGCCATTACAAATCATGAGTCATGAAAACTGAACGCTGCTCGTTTCTATTCTTCTTCCTGACTGTTCTCGTTCCTCACCCACATTTTTTCCTTCCTTTACTCCGTCACTCTCCTGTCCTTTACTCCTTTCTGCCTTTCTTTTAACTATTCCTTCTTTTCATCTTCCATCCTTCCCTTCCTCATATTTTTCCTCCCCTGCCTCCTTTTTTATTACTTTGCCCATCACTTTTTTCTGCTCTTATTTCCCGTTTGTCTTCTCTGACTTCCTGCACTTCCTGTATATTTTATTTTAAAACAGGTCATCATTTAACTGCACATGAGTATAGGTGTGTGTGTGTGTGTGTGTGTGTACCTCCAGTAGGTAGTCAGAGGAATCGTGCAGGAACATGACGAGCGTTCCTGCGCGGATGTAGTTCATACACCAAGAGAAACTGATCAGTGTGATGGTGGCAACATGGTGGATGATCTGCTCTTTAAAGTCCTGAGAGAGAGAGACAGAGAGGGAGGATGATGTGTAACAGCTGGACTCATGAGTGTCCTGTGTTCGTCAGCACTCCTACACGAACAACTCTCACATACAGATGTTTAAATATCTAGGCCCCAATAATGCATTATTTAGCCAATAAAAACGACTCCCTAAACAACTCCTTAAGCCACTCCTTAAATGACTCCTTAGCCGACTCCATTAAACGACTCCCTAAGAGACTCCTTAAGCCACTCATCAAATGACTCCTTAGCCGACTCCCTAAGAGACTCCCTAAGAGACTCCTTAAGCCACTTTATCAGCGATCATTTAACCAATCTTTAAGTGACTCCTTACTTAAACGACTCCTTAAACGACTCCTTATCTGGAACCTGACCCAAACTAACCATTAACCATTTTATGGAAAACCGTACGTGGGAAGGCCGACCCCTCTGCAGGTCTATAATCACCACACACACACACACACACTATTTATTTCACCACATAAAGGCCATGTCTCCACATCTGGATCCAGGGGTGACTCCACTTCCTGTTCTATTTACAGTTCTATCTGTGGTACAGGAACAGATGGGGGCGGAGCCTGCAGTCAGATGTGAGCTTCAAAGGTGCACTTTCATCTGAAACCATCAATTAGGAATGGCTCTGTGTGTGTGTGTGTGTGTGTGTGTGTGTGTTTGTGTGTGTGTGCATGTGAGTGTGTGTTCTCCATTAGGCCTCAGTGCTGTGATTAATGGCTCTGGGTGTT
>JAQMYL010000033.1:2234382-2247498 GCA_030014365.1 Clarias pachynema | reverse complement strand
TCCGAGCAATACTTATTTTAGGTGTGTGAATTAAAAAAAACCTTAGACCCCCCCCCCCCCCCCCCTTCATTTCAACCAATCACAATCGTTTCTGCTCTGAATCTCTCACACACACCTTCATATGTAAGGATGCTTTTAAAACAACCTGTGAATTTTTACATGAATAAAAAAATTTTACATGCATACATACAACTTAAGGAAAAAAAAGTCTCATGTACAAGATGAGGAAAGAGCCTGTGTGGAAAGAGGGTGTGTGTGTGTGTGTGTGTGTGTGTGTCTAGGTGTTAAAACAGGAATGGCTTAATATTTGAACACACACTTATACTGACATTCGTAAGGAGCTGTAGCTCGGTCTGCATTGTGTCACATACAAACAGTTACACAGCTATTTAATTAGACCCTATGAAGTGCACTTATACAAGAAGTAATGCTCTGAATCAGTAATGGTTCTCTAATGAAAATATATAGTACACTACACAGGTGGACCATGTAGTTCATTTACTTGTTTACCCAATAAAATGTGTATTTGCTAGTCTATAAAGTACACTAATATACTAAGATGGATATTAATTTTCTGTATAGTGTACTAGAAAGGGAATTATTTTCTGCCCCATGAAGCACACTAATATATTTAGGGAGAGCTGTAATAAATTCTACATGGGGTGCCAATATTTTTTATCATCCAATAAAGTGCACTGTATGTAAAATTTAGCTCCAGTCTAAAACCTAACACCCCCTACATAGTTTACAATGTGTTTCTAAAGAACTGTTACTGATCCAGCTCATTACTACACTACTGTACATGGGATTAGGAAATAGTAATGGCACCCGTAGTTGTTTAATAATACAGCTATGGCCATATATTATTTTGAATCTGGCACTTATGGAAGGTACAGTATGAAAAATCATCGTATGAATCTTCATCACTGTAGGTTGAGTTCAGGTTTCAGGTCACCATAGCAACGCAAACTGGATTTAAAAAAGTTTTGCCTCAAAGCTCCACTGCAACCCTAATACGGTAAAACACACCAGGCATGTTTCAGGTGATTGGCTGCATTTGAGGCGACTTCATGGGAATATAACTGACGCTAGTGTGTGTGTGGTGTATCTGGATTTCGGATCCGTAGTCGAAACGGACCCGTCAAAATGTTAAAGTCTAAATTCCCTTCCTCGATTTAGAACGGTGTCACTCTGTGACGTGATTGGCTGGAGAGTTGGCAGTGGGCGGGGTCAGTGGCGTTTGGCTCTCTGAGCGCTCTGGGTGCAGGAGGCGCAGCACGCCATCTTGTAGTAGGAGTAAACGCAGAGCCGAGCCTGGACCACCATGAGACAGTTGGAGGGCCTGTCCTTACAGCTCTCGTCTGTCGGAGAGAGAGAGAGAGAGAGAGAGAGAATGGGGGTTAGTGCGGCGAAATGGATGGAGAGATGATGAGAGAAAGAAAGGATAAAAAAAGAGAGAGATTGAGGAGCAGATTAAAGTAACAGAAAGAAAATAAAGGGTGTAACATGGGAAAAGAGATTTGGAAATGAAGAGGGACATGAAAGGAAGCGAACGACAGAGAATTAGATGACAAAAAGAAATAATGAGAAAAGAAAAAAAAAGATTGGGGAAGATTGTAAGGCCTGTGATAGAGAGATAAAAAGCAAATGGATAGAAGGAAAGATGATGAGATGGACAGAGACAAAGCAGAACAAAAGAGGGAGAAAAAGAAGAGGTGAAAAGAAAGAGTGAAAGAAGTTGTGGGGTGGAGAGACAGGGACACCAAACAGGCAGGAATGTGGATAGATGAAAAAGAGAGAGAGAGAGAGAGAAATACAGATGGAAATTATAAAAAAGAAAGGGATAGTGCCAGAAGACAAAAATAGAAGGAGAATTGTAGAATGAAAAGAGGAACGAAAGAAGAGACAGAAGGGGTGGAATGAGGAGACAAGGACCAGAAAGGAAAAAAAAAAAACATGGAGAGGACAGGGACAAAAAAAGTCTATAAACAAAACACCCACCTAGAGAGGGGCTGCAGGGGGCGGGGTTACAGGGCTGCTCAGGGTGGGGTTTGTGGGCGGAGTCACAGACGAAGCTTGGCTGTTTATCCGGGGTCAGACAGCGGACGTCTCGAGTCTGTACTCCGTCACCGCACGACTTGGAGCACTGCGCGAGACAGACGGAGTGAGACAGAGGACAACAGAACAGCATGTGAACATCTTCACCACTCCTCCTCCTTTACTTTTCTCACTCCATCACTTCTGCCGTGTCCATTTTAGAGTAAAATATCTTTCAATCCATCTTTCTTTCCACTTTTCAGGATTTTTTCATTCCCATTTTTCCACCCTTTCAACACATGACATACTTATTCACTTTGTCTTTCTCTTAATCCCCCCTTCATCCACACTTTGGTTTACCGCTCCTCCCTGCTCCTTACCGCGCTCCAGTCTGTGGTGAACCACTGCGGTTCACACGGTTCCACTTCACACGTCTGGATGGGGGACGGTTTCTCCAGGTGCGCACACTCGCTGGCCGGCGTCACGCTGAAATCGCTCCCCAGCTTCTCAACACAGATCACGTCTCTGCGCTGGGTTCCGTTCCCACACGGTGCGCTGCACTGTAACACACACACACACACACACACACACACACACACACACTACGTTACACACTGCAGGAACAATAAAATAACCTTAAGCTAATAAATGTACACACACACACACACACACACACACTCTGTGTCTCACCTGTCCCCATGGTCCAGCGAACCAGTGTGCTTGTGGCACGCAGGGCCCCGAGTTACACGCCTTCATATCAGCCGGTTTGTCATTCACACACTCGCCATCTGCTCCACTCGACACACACACCACATCACGCTTCTGTACACCTGGACCGCAAGGGGCGGAGCACTAACACACACACACACACATTTTACAAACATTGAAAACCCTCAGATTTGTAATAAAGATGATGTGGAATCTGTTTGTTCAGCACTCACAGTGTTCGCCCAGTCAGTGAAGTACCAGTTCGAGACGCACGGACCCATGTGACAATCTTCGCTTCCTTGTGGGCGGGGCCAGGTGTTACACTCGACATCATGCACGATGCCGCCGTTGTCGCTAACGCAGCGCACTTTCCTTGTCCTTTTACCCGCGCCGCAGTCTACCGAACACTGTAACACACGGAGACATGACATTTCACATACTGTACGTGCGTGTGTGTGAGTGTGTGTGTGTGAGAGAGAGAGAGCGAGAGAGAACTCACGGTGCTCCAGTTGGAGGCGACCTGCCAGTGTGAGCAGGAGTGTGTGTGGCAGGACTGGGTGGTGTTGGGCTGCGGCAGACCGGAGCAGCGCTGATGGTGGACTCGGGTGGAGCGGCTCGAGAAGTTCTGCCTGCACTGGAGCTGACGGTGCTGCAGACCCCACCCACACGACACGCTGCATTCGGACCACTCTCCCACCTCCCAGCTACGAACACGCAAACACGCGGATTAAATACACACCGCGGTGGTAAATAATCAAATCGTATATAAATAACTCCAACATCAGTGCTCACTATGGAGGGCAGGGATGGACGTTACACGGCTCGTCCTCCGAGGCGGGCTTAGACGCCGAGTCGCATCTCCTCTCATGCACTTCTTCGTTAGTGTGTCTGTTCACACACAACACCTCTCTGTGATGGAAACCTACACACACACACATTTCAGATTGTGCATAATACTCATTTCCACCACTAGTGGGCAGACTAGACAAGAAGAAACACAGACAGATGAGTGTGATTATCAGAAACAGATCTGCAGCGCGTGCACACACACACACACACACAATAAAACCACATAATGACTACATAATTGGAGATTCTATGTTTGGCACAAATCTGATTTCCAGAAGAGTTGGCGTATGTGTGTGTGTTTGTGTTCATCAGTCAGAGGGAAAAATCCCAGTGTCAGAAAAGTTGCAAAAATTGGCAGGACAACACAAAAGTGGAACATCGAACAGCCAAAGTCTAACACAGAATTCTCGGAATTTTAACCTCAAGAAATCCATCAGTAATGCGCGCACACACATACACACACACACACACACATACACTGAACTTTTACATAAGGTAAAAAACACCAAAAAAATTTTGGTTTTGGTCTAAACTTTAAACATTGGACACACACACACACACACACTGACCTTTGCCACAGGAAGCTGAGCACTCACTGAGCTGACCATGTCTCCACATGAACGGACTCTGATTATCCAGTGGGATGTCGGTACGCGGAGGGATCCGAACATTACGGTTCGACCCAGAGCTTTGGGGGCGTGGCCTCTCCGGTGTCCACCTATCAGATGTGTAAGGAGCGGAGATGGGAGGAGGGGCGGAGTCTTCGATGGTTACTACAGCACCTGCGAGAGATAATAAGGACGTTTTCTAAAAATTAATATTTTGATCGAAACATTGTGATCCAGATGAATATTCTTTATGTTACACGCCCGTAATGTCATGTGGGTCTCTTTCTACGATCCTGTAAATATTTCCAGTAACAAGATGCAACGACGCACTGCTATTCACGTGGAGCTAACACAACACAGAAAAACCCCGCTCATGAGAGTGACTGAGGAGGAGGATAGAGTGTGTATTAGGAAAGCTAATTTTGATTTGGCGATGCGAATTATTGGATAGTTTAGACCAGATGTACGTACATCAGAAGTCACCGCACAAACCGCAAACAGATTAAGTACATCTGGCCCTGACAGAGGAACATTACCGTATTTTCTGGACTATACGTTCAAGAGAGATAATGAAACACACGCCTTCAGCATTTCTGCTGCACCTCGAAACGTACTTAAGGTGTATAATTATTATTTTATTAAAAAACTTTTATTAATCGACCACATTTAGAGTCTCGGCAACACTTTGTGCAGCTTTGATGTAGAATCTGACGGTGTGAACACAAATAAGGACAAGAAATAAAATAAACATCATCTTCCAACCTGAAGTAAAATATGATGCAAAATTAACAACATTTAATAGTTAAAATGCAATGCAGAACTCGCATCACCCTACACCATGAGGTAGTGTAAAACCCCAAATTAGCATCAACTAACAACCCGAGGTAAAAAAAACAAACAAACAAAACTAACTAGTATTATCTAACAACCTGAGGTAAAATAAAATATGCAACACTATGATCACCTGAGGTAAAATAAAACATAAAACTAGCATCACGTAACAACATGAGGTAACAAACAATCTACAAAACTAGTATCACCTAACAACCTAAAGTAAAATACAACACACAACTAGCATCAACCTGAGGTAACTAGCAACAACCTGAGGTAAAAAAAAATCTACAAAGCTAGCATCACCAACAACCTGAGGTAAAAATAAAACACAACTAGCATCAACTAGCAATCTGAGGTACAAAAAAATGTAGACTTAGCAAGATTTAATAACCTGAGGTAAAAAAACAAAATAAAAATAGAATAATCTAACTACCTGAAGTAAAAAAAAAAATCTAAATAAATAGTATATGTCGACAATCAGCTATAAAGAACCATTTTGTAGTTAGCTAGCTCAGTCGGTCACATTAGACAGAATACAGGAACGCATCCGACACAGCGCTATTAAACACAAGTGCTTTCCTCCATGTAACATACTGTATCAGTTTTTGTTCGGACGTTTGCGATGTGGTTCAGTGTCTTACTGGTCTCTCGGAGACTTGCTCTCCCTCCGTCCCACTCTCTCAGCGTGTCCTTCTTCACAGGCATGTAGTACTCGTAATCTACACCTGGATTCTCTTTGTGGAAAATAATCTATAGAAACAGAAAAAGATATATTGGCTTATTTTAAGACTCCTGTGTAATTGTGTGTATGTGAATGTAGAGCCTTGAGCTGTACATTACATAGAGCTGTTCATTATATAGAGCTGTACATTACATAGAGCTGTACATTATATAGAGCTGTACTTCACATTGAGCTGTTCATTATATAGAGCTGTACATCACATAGAGCTGTTCATTATATAGAGCTGTTCATTATATAGAGCTGTACTTCACATTGAGCTGTTCATTATATAGAGCTGTTCATTATATAGAGCTGTACATCACATAGAGCTGTTCATTATATAGAGCTGTACTTCACATAGAGCTGTTCATTACATAGAGCTGTTCATTATATAGAGCTGTTCATTATATAGAGCTGTACTTCACATAGAGCTGTTCATTATATAGAGCTGTTCAATATATAGAGCTGTACTTCACATAGAGCTGTTCATTATATAGAGCTGTTCATCACAGAGCTGTACATTACATAGAGCTGCACATTACATAGAGCTGTACATTACGTAGAGCTGTACATTACGTAGAGCTGTAGCTGTGAGTGTGTGGGTCCTGGAGAGGTGAGTGTTTCTCCGCGGTTGCGTTTGTAGACAAATGTTGTTCCACCTGCTTTATATTCACCCGGAGGGTCCACGGCCCAGCGACCATTCACGATGGACTGACCAGTGCCGCTACGCAACGCTACACACACATAAACACATACACACACAAACAAATCACTAATGATAACGTGGACAGTTTGATATTCAGCACAAGCACTATAATAATCACAACTCCTGTATGAATGTTACAACTCCCCTGTGTTCCCTACTTAGGGAGACGTCTCCCAAATGGAAAATTATTTAAAAAGGTTTCTACTGCAACCACAAACACTTACACACACACACACACACACACACACACACACACACACACATACACACACACACACCGAGGTAGTTGGGGCTGGCACTGCGTTCCGTGATGTTGATGGCTGTCGCTCCGGCTGGAATGTCGAGAATTTTGTGATAGCCCAGAGGAACGCTGTTGTTCTGGAAACTTCCTGACACACGAACACACGATCCGTCACTCCCCCCACACACTCCGCACCGATCACGCACGACACCCGAGCCTAACATGCCATCACACCCCTCGCTCTGGGATGAAGAGTGAAGAGAAAAAGAGAGAGAGAGAGAGAGAAATGTATGTCTTTCTTGAAAACAATAAGTAATTTATAGTATGAAATGATAAAAAGTGTGTGTATGTGCTCTTACGAGGCATCGTCCCCCCACACACACGTCATTGGGAGTGTTATTAACACACGGCGTCCCGTCTCTCACTTGCTCTGAATGACGAACGTAAAAACGATAGCCGACTGGCCGACAGGTTAACTCACACTGCTGCTCCACTGAGCCTGAGAGAGAGAGAGAGAGAGAGAGAGAGAGAATGACACTTTTTCTTTTATTAAAACACAACACTTGGTACCGTTTATTCATTTGTATATACATTTAATGGTGCGAAAATCCACTTAACGAGTTCCCATTATATTGTTATTTCCACTGGTATCATGCGAGAAGGATGTGACATAATTAGACATAAAAGTTTAAAGATTCCACAATCTACATGGACAAAAAAAAGCATTTCCTTGTTTTTGCTCCTTGGCTGACATCCTTATAAGTGCACAAACTAGACATCAATTGGTGTATTTGGCACGGGGCCGGGCGCATGATAAATGAGGAGAGCAAGAGGATTTCCCGCTCGTCCATTCTGCCACAGTTATCTTTGAGAGATTACAGCAGACACACTGACAGAACCAGAGCTTTTCTTATTGTCTCTGTCCCACACTCCTTCTGTCCCTCTCTCCCTCCCTCGCTCCCTCCCTCTCTGTCAGTGAACGCTGGAATCTCTGCCGTCTAAAGCTGCTTTCCTGCTGTGTCACTGTCTAAACAATCTGCGGCAGAGGGCACATGGGAGGAGAGAACAGAACGAGAGGAAGAGACAGAGAGAGGGAGAGAGAGAGAGAGAGAGAGTAGCAGGACCTGTGCTGAGGAGGAGAAACATGGAGAGAGAGAGAGAGAGAGAGAGAAAGAATCTACTGTATCTGATTTGTGTGACAGCTCAAGCTTTCAGCATTTGGAGTGTGTTTGAAATTTAAATCCTTTAAAATATGTACAACACACACACACCAAGGAAGGGCCTATCCATCCATCTAGGAAACTTTGTAGTCCAAAATGGGACCGTCGAGGTGACCATCGTACTCCCATTTCTACTCCCATTTCTCCCATTTCATACAAACATGACCTCCGGTCAACATTCACACACACTACAGTTTGGGAACGCCTATTAGCCTAATCTGCACATCAAGCATGGGGAGAACATGAAAACTTCATGCACACAGACCCGAGGCAAGAATTGAACCCCTGACCCTGAAGGTGCGAGACTACAGTGCTAACCACTAAGTCACCGTGCCATGTACTGGAGTGTCATACTGTTTATAGGTGTGTACGTGATAAATAAATATATTAAATTTTTTATTTTCATTTGATCAGACTTGCTAAAGTGTGTCCGTGACCGGTTGTGAATGTGGGTTTTGGCACGTGCTCTGCTCTCCTGTCTTCCCAGTACTGCGTTCCATGCGGACCTACTTTCACCCATGCTGCAACCGACAATTAGTGCAATTAAGGACTGTAGAACACCTGGGGTGCCGAGTGATACATGTGGTTAAATGTCCCAGTGGTGTTACGGTCCATTATCAGCGCTCCTGGAATGACTCTCATTCTATCAGATTGCTCGGGTTGGAACTAACTGCATGATATAAATTAGAAAGATATGGTGGTGTAATGAAAAAGAAAACACACACACAAACAGAGAGAGAGAAGAAAAGATACACACTCCCTCTGCTAAATATGTGTGTAACTAGCGTGTGGGAATAACGTCGTATTCGGATGATATCATGCTACAGCTGCGACTCCCTTGCGCGCACACACACACACGCACACACTTCGGTTCACTCCCTAAATCTGTGTGTTTATCGTTCCTGTCTCTCTGCTGCACCGTGTCCAGCTCCCCTTAAACTCTGTTTACAGTTTGCTCATCTATCTCTTCGCACTCACCCTATTTCTCCCTCTTTCCTTTCTCTTTCTCTCATTTCATCTTCTCTCTTTCGCTCGCGCTCTCTGTTTCTCTTTGCCTCGCACTCGTTGTCCAGTTTTTCGAATTAGAGCAGGGTGGAGAGATTTGGCATGAAAAAAAATGAGGAATTTGGAAAAAAATTGAGTGTGCCTAGCAAAAAGAGGACAACATACTCTATTTATCCCTTTATCATCCTCTCTGTCTTTATTTTGCTAAAAAGCCTTGGGGTACTCAATTTTTGATGAGAGAGTAGAAGGCCAAAAAAACCAATACAAGTACCTGAGCTGCTAGCTTGAATAATAGTAATAATATTGTCTTAGATTATCATCTACTAATCTTTCTTTCTTAATAGCATTTTTTTGTTCTAATAACCTACAATAACCACACACATGCAGAACTCGCTCTAGATCCTGTAAGTGTCCTCATTTTTTGCAGATTGTCCTTCACTCGTGACTATTTAAGCAGAAGAATGGGCGAAGCTCTGCATTACCGCTGAATCCTGAACCCAGGGAGAGTCTGGCTATAATAAAGCTGAACGTACAAACAGGGAAAGCGATGCTCGTCAAACACCGGAATCCGGTACAGATGGGACTATATGGACAGGACGCGGCATGGATGTCACCGAACTGTGGAATGGTGTCGAGCAGCCTGGAGGAAGATAGCATCTGGGATCCAGATTGAACAAAAGGCATCCGCTACAGTGCTGAAGATCGGCCGGGTTTTAAGACGTCACAAGGACGATTTGCTGTGCACGATCCCGAAGCTTGTGGACAGAAAAGTGCCAGAATCTATTTTCCTCAGCTACCAATAAACCTTTCTGGGAAATAAAATATTCAAATTCAATAGTTTCTGATATAAGTCTGTCCGCGTATGAGGTCAATAAAAGCAAACGCCATACTGTCTTTGGATTTCTCTGTCCTTAAATCACTAAAATATCTCTTTAGTTCTCACATTCTCTTGCACACATCCCATAGTTTATCTCCTCCATAACATTGTGTCATCAGTGTATTTCTAGCCAGGTCTGTTTCCTCAAGGGTACCAACAGTGCCTGGAAAGCATACCTGGGAAATGACTGTATCTCGCTTACGTTACTGGATTGTTTCTGCTATTGCAGCTGTTGGATTCGACCCATGCTCACTCACACTGGCGAGTCTGTTAGGATCCATCACTAAACCCGAGCAGGAGCCATGTCTTTGTCGTAATGTAGTTCAACAACCCTGCCTATTCTCCAGTCTCGGGCCAGTTTCTCAAACACTGACCATTTAGAAATAAGATACACACCTGGGCCATGAATTTATTTATATTTTTTCATGCAACTGAAAGCTGACACTACTCTTGTAGTCCCTCATTAATATCATGTAGTTGTTCAATTCATCTACATGTAGACACGTGGTCCTTACGATCCAATCATCTATCATTAGCTAGTCATAAATACACATTAAAGTCAAACAAAAGATGCCAAGGTGCTGAGTATTTGTACCATATAATCCTGGTTTAATGTCTTCGTTTCAGAGTGGGAATGCTTAAAAGTGAGTTACACAGAATCAGACAAACATTCACGAGCATGTTTAATACAATGCGGCCTGCAAAGTTTGCAGCGTGTTTTTCAATAAAGGATGAAGTTAAGTTCACAATATCAGTTTCAGAGGTTTAAACCTGGAAAAACTTGTCATCCATTAACTAATCAGTGGTTCGCAGGAATTTCATGTTATCAGCAGTCAGTATCAGATACCAACCAGAGAGAGTGGAGGCTAACACACGCTTCCTCCGAGACACCTGAAATCATGATTCAGGTGTCTTAAAAACAATAACATTATATATTCTAAATATATTTACATTTACATTTAGGAATTTGGCAGAAGCTCTTATCCAGAGTAACTTATCCAAAAGTGCTTTGTAGTTTCGATCTACAAAATGTAAATATATCTAAACATATAATAAAACTGTAAAGTTGGCGTGTCTGCACATTGAAGATATTTTGCGAAAAAATTATTTGTGGGATTTAAGATGAGTAATAGAACGCATCAAGATTTCAAGGAATTTTTGTCTGTCTGTTTGTCTGCTTGTTTGCGCACACATCACGTAAAAACTACTGAGCAGATATTAATGGGGTTTTCACAGGTGTATTTGGACGAGTTTGATGTAACATATAGGCTTTGATTTATCACAGTTGGCCCAAAGGAAGAATTTTAAATTTAAATGGAAAACGCCCTTATATCATTTAAAAAACGAACTTGCAAAAATCATTAGTTCATCTGTTCTGTACTTATATCTGTTAACTGTTAACTGTATCTGTGACTGTTAATTATTAAAGATCTGTTAATTATTACTCAAATGTGGAAAGAGATCTCTACCATCCAGAGAACACGGCCAACTGTGCTCCTTGGCTCCTGGGATTCATATATCACAATCACAATTTGTTTACATTTTGGGAACCAAAACCAAGAAACCTTAGGCAACTGGGAAATTAAATAAAAATATTTCCAGGAAAAATATTCATGCATTTGTGAACAATAAAGAGAATTATTACTCAAATTTGCCGAAGTTAATTTGACCTGCTTGGCAGTGTGGAAGGAATTCACCGTAACACATCGGCATCTTGCTTACAATAGTTCATTATTCTGCAGGAGTCAGGTCTCAGGTCAGATCTAAACACACCACTATATCCATGGTTACTCCTTACCTCCTCATCTTGTGCATGTTACACAATGTAGACCTATATTTAACATTGTTGGACTCTATATTTATTCTGTTTTTAATCCTGAATTCTGAGACTCACACTGAGTTAAGTATTTGTCATTAAATGCTGTTTTTTGTTTTGTTT
This sequence comes from Clarias pachynema, assembly GCA_030014365.1. NCBI lineage: Eukaryota > Metazoa > Chordata > Actinopteri > Siluriformes > Clariidae > Clarias > Clarias pachynema. The sequence goes on along the minus strand of JAQMYL010000033.1, from coordinate 2,235,753 downwards.
TTTTATAATGTAAATGGCAAATTCTTCCAAAATGAAACTTCCATGGGACGAAAGCCAGGAAGAAACTAAACAGCTAATTTGGATTTGACCTCAAATGCTGTTTATCATTTCCTTAAAAACAGCAGCATCATGTAGAGCCCTGGGAATGTTCTGTTAGTCCCTAATGGGCTCACGTTAAAATGATACATGGAATAACATGACATATGACTTTTCCGTTGTGAAACAGGCTCACTTTGATTTTGAAGATACTTCTAGTGCTCTGTTTCTATCAATAATCGTTATTTAGAGTTAGGATTAATGATGATTAGAATGAATTTTGACATAATAGGACAATGAGCACACTACTAGCTCCCAGGTCATCCGTAGAAGCACGTCAAAAAAAGAATAAAAAAAGGAAGAGCTTGGACCTTAAATTATTCTACTTTTTTTAGATTAATTTTTTGTGGGCAGGGATTTCAAGGTAACGCTGGATTACGACAGCCACAAGTCCTCCACCCACAGATCTGCCATTCACATATCTGGAAGCTCCGTTTGATGGGTTTAGATAAGGCTAGAATGCTACCCCATGAACCCTGACCCCTGAGTCATGAAGCTGAGGTGTCATCCTCTTCAAAAGACTTGACATGGATACGACACGGTGTGGGTGGGGTTGCTGCCGGACTCCAGCATGGAGGAAAGAAGCGTGGTGGTACACTTCGTATGGGATCTGGATCCAATAGAACTGCTAGATATGTGGGAAGTTGAAAAAATAACCAAAGATGGCTTGATGTGCTGGATAATTTCTCAAAAATAAAAATTAATAATAAGCCAGTACATGACTAGCTATGAAAAGAAGAGCTGTTTAATCCTGATTGTTTCTGTCATCTTTTATGCATCAGAACGGATTCAGTGACCAAATCATGTCAGGTGTTTTTTTTTTTCTAAAAGATAAATGGGAAAAGGCTCACAAGTGCTTCCATACATCCATCATCCTGAGGTCATGAGTTCAAATCCCAGCAGCTTAGTGGGGAAGGGCACTAGCCAATCATGGGCGAATAGCGCTTTCCTCTAAGTGTGTTACACCAGCCCTAAGAATGCAATCAGCTGGAGTGAAGTGTCTCAGAGGAAGCATGAGATAACCTTCGCCCTCCCTGGTTGGTAGCTGTCACTTAATGTGGAAGGACCCTGAAGACATGTGGGAGATAGATATGTCTAAATTAGGGAGAGAATGGAGGGAATGGGTGAGACATACTGGTGATGCATTGAAGTCTAATCTATACAGGTTCTACTACTGTGTCAGTAGTAGAAGATGTGAACAGTGGAACCTCGGATTACGAGTAACGCGGTTTGCGAGTGTTCTGCAAGACGAGCAAAGATTTTTAATAAATTTTG
>JAQMYL010000033.1:2168220-2183736 GCA_030014365.1 Clarias pachynema | reverse complement strand
AGAGAGAGAGAGAGACAGAGAGAGAGAGAGACAGAGAGAGAGAGAGACAGACAGACAGAGAGAGAGAGAGACAGACAGAGAGAGAGAGACAGACAGACAGACAGACAGGGAGAGAGACAGAGAGACAGACAGAGTGAGACAGAGAGTGAGACAGAGAGAGAAGGGGGGGGGGGGGAGGGAGAGAAATTCATTAAGGCTGGACTAGTGGGTGTTTAATGTTCGCCTGCTGTGTACGAGCGCGGCGTTACCTGTTCTGCGTTGTCCCAGAGGGCGGAGTCTCCCAGAAACTGGGCAGGGCGAGTGGAGAGCAGGCAATGGAATGTGAAACCAAACACACGGTACACACTCCGCACGAAGTCCAAACACGACGTCATCTCCTCTTCTAACTGCACAGAGAAAATGACATGCAAATACACTGAGACTGACTCATACAGAAGCCACGCCCACTCAGCCAAGACTGAAAGCCACACCCCCTCCCCTGACATAAAACCCATGCCACACCCCTGGACTAAATGAGAAACACCTTCACTTTGACTTAAAAGCCACAGGGTTAGAGGCCACACCCCTTTCACTTAGACTGAGGCACATAAGAGGCCACGCCCCTTTGACTTTGGTCAATTTGAGGTCAATAGAGTAATTTAATTATCTAATTTAGAGACATGCGACTGTAGCGCACACTCAGAAACTCCAGACTATATCAGATTATCATGTGTGTGTGTGTGTGTGTGTGTGTGTGTGTGTGTGTGTGTTTCATACCTGCTCGGGTGTGCAGAAGATGTGCGCATCATCCTGACAGAAGCGTCGTACCCTGGTCAGGCCCCCTAGCGCCCCCGAGTGCTCGTTGCGGTGCAGCGCCCCAAAATCGGCCCAGCGCAGCGGAAGCTCACGCCATGACCTCACTCTCTGCTCATACATCACACTGCAGTGGGCGGAGCAACACCAATTACATCATTAACACATTTACATACAACAGATCATTCTAAATGACGCGCGCAGAAAAAAAAAGATTCATGTAAATAAGAAAATAATATAAAAAATAAAATTATATAAACTTTAAATCTCACTGTAAATGTTCTAATTAACTGTTTTCATTTTGTACAAAGTTTTATGATATTCTGTAATTTATAAAACTAAACAGAAAAAAATCATTAATTCTACTAATTGTACACACACAGCATCTTTAGTTATGGTAAAAGGGGCGTGTCCTGCTCACCAGTGGGCGGGGCAGTTCATAGGCTTTAGGGCGAAAGTGTGCGGCTCGCACGTCACCGTGAACATGTTCTCGCTGTAGTGCTCCCAGTGTCCCGAGCGTTGCCATAACGACGTGCTGTACAGGGTCGGGGTCACGACCTCACTGAAGCCCCGCCTCCTGTACTCGCTCTGACGGAAAGAGGAAAAGATACACACTGTTTCTTCCTGTGATTTTCCCCCTTTTTTATACAGCATGATGTTTATGGAAAAAAAAAAAGTCTGAGCTGTTTTGTGCAGATTATAACGTGGATATAAAATATAAAACATTTTTACACGCAGGAATAAATTCAAGTGATTTGAATACAATACACGCTGTGACGGTTTATAAAACCACTGAAAACATTTTTTTTTACTTAAAACTAAAAATAGCTAGATAACTTATTACATCAATTACATTTTAAATATTTAGAAATTTTATTTCGGATAAAGAAATATAATTTCATTGTTTCTTTAATTTAAATTTTTAACACACTTTTTTTTTTCAAAGTTACAAAAACTAAATGAAAAGATAATACAGTATATATAATATTTCAATAAATATAAACTATGCTTTTTTGGGATAAAATAAATCTCAGTGAACTGCCTTTGTAAAAACATTCATTACAATAAAAAAAACTGAATTAAGTTAAATAAAACAAAATCACTAGATAATTTGCTAGAATTAGATAAATATTTTATTCAATATTTTTTTAAATAATAAAAGTTATTAATAAAAGTTCTACAAAACTAAATTTAAACATTTATAATTATGCTTTTTAAATATTTTTATTATAATTTTTTTTTTAATGCAAATTGAAATAACTCTTGAGAGCTGAGTGCTTGGCCCCGAGGCGATGGAGTGAGGGTCGTTACCTTTATAAAGTCGGTCAGCGTGTTGTAAATGTGAGCTCCTTTGGGCAGGAAGAAGCAGCTCCCTGGACTGACGTCGTTAAAAAAGAACAGCTCCTGATCCTGATTTAACAACAAAAAGAATTAGCACCACACACACACACACACACACACACACAGCTACGTGGTTTATAACGACATGCATTTATTTATTTATTTTTATGTGACTGAACCTTGCCGATGCGTCGGTGGTCTCGCTTCTTGGCCTCCTCCTGCTCGTGCTCCCACCGCTCCCGCTCTCTATCGCCGGGAAACGCAACTCCCATAATCCTCTGCACGCCCTCCGCTTCAGGACTGGACGATAACGTCACGGGTGAAACCTGCAGCACGAGACGGGTGAGAAATGGGTGAGAAACCAAGAAATGGGAGGAGTTTAGGACCCTGAGGATCTCTACACTGACCTACCTGTAAGATCTTAAAGGAGCGCAGGGAGCTGGTGTGAGGGAGGAGCGGACCAGAACACACGCCTACACACACTCCATACCTGTGCTCAAGGGAACACACACACACACACACATACAGTTTTAAGATGTTAGTTTAAATCAAGTCAAAGAATCCTCTTGCTTTTCTCTGTTTTATGAAACTTTTTAGAAAAGGTTAAGATTTTTAGAGCTCATCTAGTGACACCTAGTGGCCTGATCGCAGCACTGCAGCTATTTATCATCTCATATTCTTGTACATTATCGTCAATTAATGAGAGTCAAGTAGGATCAAGTATGAAAAGATGAAGAGGGATGAACATTCTTGATAGAAGAAGGGAAAGTGGGTGGAGTTTGAAGTTTAAATAGGGCTATAATATCGTCATCCTTCATTAGCTTATTAATGTGTACTGCTTGCATGTGTGTGTGTGTGTGTGTGTGTGTGTGAGACAGATACACACTTGTAAACGCTGACTGTGTCCCCGAGTCTCAGAGCCTCCTCAGCACACTGCAGTCTCATATCGTCGTCCTACAACACACACACACACACACCATCAAACAACTTCATCCTCAAAAATCACAAGCAGGAGAAAGGTTAAAGGTCACGACCTCAAGCTGACCTGGAAGAGCTGTCGGAGTTGGTGCGCGCTCAGCTGTGCTGTGATGATGGGGAGTTTTAACGCCGCCGCTTCCACACACGTCCGCTCCACCGACTCTAAACACACCGTGCTGAAACACACACACACACATTATTATTAATAGCAATAGTAGTAGTAGTATGATGACATTTACAGGAATTTTAAACCAACGGTGCCCTGCGGACGAATCACAAGCCCCGCCCATAAAATCCCACAAGCCCCGCCCATAAAATCCCACAAGCCCTGCCCACACAATCCCAAAAACACCTCTGGCATTTCTACACCCGGACGTCTAAGACTGGCCTTGAGGTGAACCTCAGTACAGATTTATCTGTTTAATAAGTAAATCAACTACTAGAAATTAATAGGATTACAAAGAAAAATGTCTACAGAAATGTATTTAAATAAAAAAGAATAAATATCATGGCGTAATATGAGTAACTACAAAAAAAAAAAGTCACGTATGAAAAAAAAAAACAATTAACATTAATGATAATCACTAAATGAAATTCAAATAAGTATATTTGCAAGTAACATATTGCCAACTTTCTAACCACATCCATAAATAAATAATGTATAACTAATTAAAAAAATAAACAAAAACAAATACATAAATGAAAAAAACAATTTTAATGAATTATTAATTAAGGCGACACTGATGAAATCCAGATTAAATAAATAAATAAATAAATAAAAAAAAATCTAAATAAAAATGAAGTTCATATGGATTTATAAATACTGAACTTTTTTTTTAATAAAAAGTAAAACAGCTATGTACTGTGTGTGTGTGTGTGTGTGTGAGATACCGGTTGTCCAGTCTGTAGTCACAGTACAGTCCGGTGTCTGAAACACCTTCACGACACACCTGAGCACCGAACTGCGTTTCCATCACACTTGCTAACACACACGCACCGGTCCTCCACACCACCTACACACACACAGAGAGTAAGATGCTATGATGCTAATGATTTTTTATAATATATATATATATATATATATACATACATATACATATATAGATATATACATATATAGATACACACACACACACACACACACACACACACACACACACACACACACACACCTCTTTTCCCTCTGTGGTGTCGAAGGCGAGCAGCTGTAGCTCACAATCATCCTCTAGGGGGCGAGATAACTCCCACAATGCACCGCTCACCCGGCTCACCACGGCTCCTTTAACCCTGCAGAGAGAGAGAGAGACAGAGAGAGACAGAGAGAGAGTTAAGCCACACCCCTTCATGACCTTGAGGAGCTGTCAGCAAGTAATACGTGTGTGTGTGTTTAGGGAATCACCGTGTATCCTGAACGATCTGTAACGGGGTCGTGACCCCCGACCATCCTTTCAGCGTTCTGCCGTCGGCCAATCGGATGCTCAGCTCTCGGCCAGGCTCCGCCCCTTTCTGGTCTGGGCTTTTTGAGAAGGCCTGGAAGAGTCGCAGTCGCTCTGATTGGCTGGCTGATGGATGAAGCTGCAACACACACACACACATCAATAATATGAAACAAAGCAATATTTAAACACATTTTCTACAGCAACAAATAAGCAACAATCCAAACACATGATACACACAGTCACACACACTCAAACCAGACGTGCAACTTTTTCCTCCAACAAGAAACAAAAACTACTTTGGGCTGCGTCCCAAATCTCACACGGGCCACTCAGCCTCTTGTTCTGAACATAATCTTAGCTATTCATTTACCTCCACACAGAGCGTGTGTGTGTGTGTGTGTGTGTGTTTGTTTCAGCATGAATATCACGACCAGGAAGTGGAAATCATATTTAATCTTTTTCTTTCCTGGTGTTTTACTCCTCTTGTGCTGCAGCAGTTTTCCAAACAAAGGATCTCATTTCCCAGGTTCATGATGAGAGACGAGTGAGTTTCAGAACACACACTGAAATGACTGGACGATCCGAACAGCGTGTGTGTGAGTTGTCGTGCACGATTCTTTAATAAACCAAAAAACAAGTCTCTAACTGTAGTCGCAGGCCTCTCCTGCTTCTCTTCTCCGGATGGTCACATGACCTAGAGCATCGCCATGGAGACGCGAGCGTTTAATCTGACATGCTGACCGGTTTGTCTGATCTATAGCGTTCACACACACATGCGAGTTGGTTTCAGAAGGAACCGCTAATATTTCAGGACAAGAACATGGTGACAAGTGCAAAAGTTTGTACACCACATGGTTTTAAGGGTGGCTTCAAGGTTTTTGTATTGTCTTTTTTTGTTTGTTTGTGTTGCTAGAATTGCATTCTTTGACCCGACAGTGTACAGACAGACAAGTCATATCTGATCTGTCCAGGCCTAAAGGTTTCCCTCCTTCTCCTTTTAACCTCGTTTACATTAGTCATGTGTGAGGTGCTTTTGAACGAGACGTGAAACTGAGGATATGATATTATAAGCAGGAATCTCTATGGTGGAAACAACTTACTGATTAAAGAAGTCAGTGAAAAATCTGTTAGACCCAAATAAAAACAAACAAACAAACAAACAAAAAAACCACACGGAAGTGTTTGATCTGTATCTCTGCGTGACTTTATGGACGAAACAGTGATTGTCTGAGTGGATAACTGCAGCTGTGGAGCTGTTAAAGTGATCTGGAGTAAAGGAAAGGAATGAAACATCATCAGTGCCGTCGCCATCGTATATATATATATATATATATATATATATATATATATATATATATAAGCATACTGCGCAGAGGAGAAAGAGGAGGAGAGGAGCAAGTGCATGAGGAATGGGCTGGAATCCAAGGGTTAGACATGTGTGTCCACACACACACACACACACACACACACACACACAGGGATCCAGTCCTACATCTTCACTGATCTGAAAGTGGTGCAGCATTCCATTCTATATAATCACGTGATCCTGCCTTACTCAGGATCCCCCCCCCTCCACCCCCCCCCGCACCGGAACCTGCACGTGCACTGCGTCTCTTGGTCATATTTACATCACAGACGCAGAACAACTGATAATCTGTTCAGCTTAATAGGTTTCCAGCCACCCCACTAAGATGTACACAACAATTAGATGAGAATAACACCCTCCCCTGACAGCAGTATAGATCTATGCGGAAGTGAGGGATGGAAAAAAAAAAAAAAAGAAAAAAAAACTTCATCTAACAACCTTGCTGTAGCCCCTGCGGCTCCTCAGCGCCGCCCTGACGGTCCCGCGGCTCACAGCTCGACCCAAACACACCGCCAGCGTCATCTCTCGCTCCCTCAAATCAAAAAGGTTTTACACGCGGAAACGCATCAACAAATCCACCATGTCTGTGTTTATTTATTCCCACAGCGCAGCTCCGTGTCGTCCTCTCTGCGCGCCGCCATGTTACCGCCAACGACGCAGCTGATTGGTCGGAGTCTGGACCAATCAGAAGGCGAGGAGGGAAAACCGGGTCTGCCTGGGCGCACTCGTACGCGTCAATCATGCAATCACAATGCGCATACAATATTACAAAAATAAATAAAATGAAATAAAAATATTCACCCTGAGGTAATAAAAATTTCCGCGCGCTAAAGATGATCTAAAACATTTTTAAAATACACAAACTGTGCAGGAACTTAATTAAATCCATTATTTTATACTATGGTCAGTAATCTTTTTTTTTTTTTTTTTTAAACTAAGGTGGTCCATTAGTGAAGCAAATAAATCCTTATCACTTTAACTGAGCAGCATTTTTTAAAACAAAATTTAACAAAATATCCAACTTAATGGATCATTATTTAAAAAAAAAAATTAATCCCATAAATCCATTCACTATCCATCGAGGAACGTCTGTAGTCCAACTAGAGTCTGTGGAGGCCACGGCCGTGATAGAACCTCCGCTCAACATCCCCACATTATGAGCAATTTGGTAATGCCATTTAGATTAATAATCTGCACGTCTTTGGACTGTGGGAGGAAACCGGAGTACCCAGAGAACATAAAAACTCCATGCACACAGAGCCAGATGCAGGAATCAAACCCGGACCCGGGAGGTTCGAGGCCACAATGCTAACCACTACGCCACCGGTATACGCCAGTCCTGTTAATAGCTACATATATTTATGATTGCAAGACCAAATCAAATACAGTTACAGCCTAATTGTATTTCAGTCTGAAACAACATCAGTAGTTAAATACTGTGAGCTGGACAGATCGATAAAATGCCCTGATTCTATTATTTATACCAAAGAGTCAAGGTTGAATGTTTATACACTGCCATAACACACGTCTATCACACGTTCACACGATTATGGGGTCAGAAAGGGTCAGAGAACATTCTAGAATCTGGATCTCTTGCACCCATTTCGTACAACGATACGACGAACATTCAGCCCGTGCACCTTTCAGTTTGACGCACTGCACAGGTAATGGCCACCGCCTTACGGTCGGGAGAGTTTGAAACAAAATACTGAACTAACCCAATAAAATCTTGACTTAGACTTAAGATTAGAAATGTTCAGTTAAAGGTTTCGGACAAATCCTGAGAAAACACTAAATGTTCTAGACAGAGGGTTCTCCAGAGCCTCCAGGGTTGGCAAACCTTGAGAAACAACAACTGATGTCCTGACTTGAAACCTGAACAGTGGTGTTTCTCTAATTTTAGACAACAGGGAAAGTGTTTCATAATTGTGTCGAGAGCAGATGGTGTCATGTGTCTCATACAGTATGAATAATAATAAAAGAAAAATAACAAAAAGAGAAGAAATTACCTAAGTTTGTAATATTGTGCATGTGTGTGTGTGTGTGTGTGTAAATGTAATTCATTCATAAAGTCTTGGTTCAATTAAACAATGTACACATGTAGTTCTGGCTGTCTCCCAAACACTAGCAATTCATAGGACATTCCATAGTTCAAACCCATGAATCTGAGAAAACCTAAACTGTTTTACGGAAGATCTTTTCATATAAATGAATGTCCAGACTGATTAAAAATGTGATATTGTGTGGTACAGATCAAGCTAGTCGGCTACTAAAGAAATTCTTACTAGCTGCTAACCAGTTAGCACAGTAAAGACTAGGAGAGTGTATGGTGATACTGCTAAGAAAGATAACGTCAAGATCTTTGAGTTTATGTAACTGGCTAGCTAACGGACCCCCTAAAAGGCTAATTTACCCCTAATAAATCCACACAAACTCAAGACAAACTATGAACAGCTAGCTGTTTAAAACAGAAAACTAGCTAGCTTGGTAACTAGCTAAACATCAACATGCTCAGGTAACGTGGCAAATATTACGTCAAGCGTTGGGACACAGCCATGTAGTTTCCTATTTCAGTGTTCATTAGCATGTTGCTCGTAATCAGTGATGGTCATTCTGGTTAATATATAGAGATGCTAGTCTAAAGGTGTATGCGTTCAGGACAAAAGAAGACACCGTAAATCACCACCACCACGTTCCTTAAACGTTCACATGTTATGAACCAAAATGGAGGAAAAAGTAAGGAGAGGAAAAAACAAAACAAAAAAAAACAAACATCACCACTTGTACAAGCACTATTAACAATATGTACATTAATTACAGCTCATTTCTCCAAGTGTGGGTGGAAACCAGAAGCAGGGCATTCCAAACGCTTAATTCTCAAGTCTGACAAGTATTTTACATATTTGCTAAGACCAAAATCCAGTCTGGACAAATAGCTTGCATATATACATTCAGTACACACACACACAAATAGCGACTGGATGACTTTGACTTGTGTGTTAGTACCGTTTCCTTTAGCATGCCCTCGTTCACTTGACAAACACAAAAGCGGTGAAAACACATTTTCTGACTAGACATCATGCTAACTGGCTAGCTAAATAAAGTAGCACTGCTGTTTTGTGGAGATGAATAAAAGCAATGATGAAATCATGCTAAGTGTCGTGTGAAAAAAGTTAGCTAGCAGACGCAGCCGTGACCAAGTTATCTTAGTCACCATTGAGACAATAATCTAAAAAAAAAAAAAGGCGAAAAATTTAAAATGTTATTCCAACCAACTGGGATAGTTACTAGTTAGCAGTCTGAAGTAACATTCTACTGTAGCTAGCAAAGTAAATTTCCTTAATGTCCATGTAGGAACACGTCAGCTAAGCTTTTCTAGTTTAAACTGGATTTAAAACTAGTGAATTTGTGCCATCTGGTTGGTCAGACCAAAGCTATCAAAGTTAAGTTTTGCTGACTTAGCTAGGACATGGAGGTGATAAAAATGACATTGTTGGTATGAAAATAAAGCTGAGCACTCATGGAGGAACAAAACGCGAACTTAAAGTGTCAACAAGATGCTAACTAGCATAAAAATGAACTAGAACAATAACATTCCAACTAGTTTTTGTGTCCTGGCGAAATAGATGAATTAAGTCCCAGAGATGGGGAACGCTTGGCAACAGGAAGTGGACGAGGGTGCTTTGGAAACGATTTTCCTTTGAAAAGTACAACCTTGTGAAAAGCAAATGTGTGCGAGAACCAGACAAAATGCAAAGTGTAAGTGCCTCTTAATTTACCATCCAATCAGATTCCTAGGAACTGGTCTCCACCTTTAAAGAGCTACGTGCACGATTTTGTAATTTAAATTTTATTAACGTGACTAGCGTTAGATGAAAAAGTTTGACTGGCAAAACTGAGAGGGCGGAGCCCAAGTGTGTGTTTCAACCATGATCTTGCATTATTGCTTTCCTGAAAGCTCAGACAAAGGGGTGGAGCCTAAATATGCCTATAAATATTGCTAGCCCTCCTCACCCTTGAACAACAAGGAGTCTAAAAAGGGGCGTGGTTTAATTACACAAATTGGATAGCATCTAGTTTATAAAAAAAAAAAAAAAAAAATGCTTTTGTTGTCCCCAATCGTACACGTAGCTTGCATGGTACACATCTAGAAACATTTTTATAAATCAGAAATGTTACAAGATTCAGATTCACATTTTTCTTTAAAAGAAAAAAAAAAAAAAAAAGTAAAATAAAATAAACACACACACAAAAAAAAAATCATTGTAGCGATAAAGAAGCGTAAGCCCGCGATCATTCTTGTTTCTCAACGCAGGGCTTTTATTAGTAATTATACACGCAAAAAAAAGGAGGGAAAAAAGAAAAAAGAAAAAAAAGAAAGAAAAAGGCAACCAACCAACCAACCAAAAAAAATTAAATAAAATAATCAAAAGACAGGAAATAGAAATAAGGAAGCATTATGATTGATTTATGTTTCCTTATTTTCTTGAGTTATTCTACTTTCTGTAAAACTGTATTTCCTAGCTGCTGAGTAACAATAAGCCTGCGTTCACATTAGCACAGATCAAAGCCCCGCCCTCAAATTCTCAACTCTCTACGATCTCATTGTGTTTAGTTCTAATCCCGAAAAGAATCAGAATCAGAGTACAGAAATATATATTTATTTTTTGACCATGCCCACAAACGTGGAGTGCCTATAAGGAGTTAACGGGTTCTAGTGTGAACGCAGGTTTAATCCAGATCTTTTAGATAAGTGTGAAGCAAAGGTTAAAGTGTGATTACAGAGTGATAGAGTTTGAGAACAGGAACGCAGAAGCCACACAGGAAAGAAAGAAAGCTTCTATTTACATTCTTAATTACAGACCTAGATCATTGAGAATAATCTGGTTTTATGTATTCACACACACACACACACACACACACACACACACACACACACACACACACACACACGTTTGCACAAAGATGAGTGGAAATGATCAGAATAACCACCTTTCCTCTCTCTGTTCATCTTCCTTTCTCCTTTAGTTCATCCAGTCATCTTGTCTAAGTGACTGGCTTTGAGGGTAAACCAAGCCTGGGGTGGGGCTGATGTCATGTGACCTTTAACCTTATTAGCAAGGGAGCAGAGCCTAGGCAAATGCATGCGTCTTGTTAGACAGCATTGTAACACATTAATAGCGAGGAGGCAAAAACGGTCGTTTAGGAGCGTGTAACGATCCACCTCGGTAGGCGGGGCCTTGGCGCTTTGCACCTGCCATCAAGGGCTCTCGGGAAAGGGGGAGGGGCAACGGAAGCCTCTGGGAAGGCAAGCGAAGAAGAGGACGGGGTGGGGAAGGCAAAAGTGGGCGGGGCTCTCTGGAGGGAGTAGGGGTTGTGGGTGTGGTTGGGGTAGTGGGTGAAGGCGAGGTTGGGCTTTGGCCAAGTAAGGAGCGATGAAGGGGGCGCATGGAGTGAGATTTCCCCCTAGAATGGTTGGAAGTGATAGCCCCACCCGCATGGGCCGACACCGCCTCGGGACGCAGATTAGCAGGAGGAAGGGGCAAAACTCGGTCAATAGGGACGAGGATGCCACCTACCATTACAGCAGAAGTAGTAGGGGAGTGAGGGAAGTCCCTAGAAGGGGTCAATGGGGGTGGAGTAGGAGGAGGGATGTGAGGAGGAGGGACAACTTGAGGGGCCGAGGTTTGAGAAGGAGGAAAAAAGGGAGGGGAAGGTGGTGATGAGTATTGCCCCTGGGGAACTACCAAATGAGGTGGGGCAGATGTGGTATGGTCCACGGAACTTTCAGGGCCATGATTTCCAGAGTGAGGCGGAGGTGGGGTTTCCATAAACTCTGCCTCTTCGTACCACACCCCACTCCCTCTGGTCGCACCACTGGACCTTCTGGGACCTCGACCAATCACGCGGATGCTCTCGACTGTCTGGATGCGGTTGCTGTAGCCGAGCGGCTCTACGCCTGTGGCGTCGTCGTTGGTTGCCGCAGTAACCACGGTTTCGATGCGATGATAGCGTTCGCTGTCTCCGGCGGTCACGTCGTGTTTCTTCGCTGCTTTCTTCCCTCCTTTCTCATCCTTGCCTTTTTCTCTCAGAGTGCCGACACTCGCTTTTCTTCCTTCGGTTTTAGCTTTTGCGGCAACTTCCGGTGCAGAGAAGGAAGTTGAAGTGAAAGAGGAGGAGGGGGTGTGGCCAGGGGATGCTTCACTCCTCCTCTTCCCTACTTCTTTCTCTTTGTTCTTCACCACACTCTTTCCCGACGGGGTTCGGTAGTCTCTGTCTTTCCTGTCGTCTTCGGTGCCCCAAGATGAAACGTGAGCTTTGTGGCCTATGACACACGGACTGTCGATTATTTCGTCCTGCGTCGGAGTCCCTCCCCTTTCGTCTCGAACTGGCGTGGCGTCTCCGCCCACAAGCAGTGGGCTGTTACTTTCTGCCTCAAATACACCTGCAAAACCAGGATTCACCTGCAGGAAGCTGTTGATTTTGGACTCTAAGCTCGGCATCACGACTTCCTGTCTGTCTTTCTCCCCGTCTTTGTCCCTGTCTCTCTCCCTCTCCGTCACTTGCTCTCCCTCCGGCTCACGACTCAAGCTGTTGTTTTCAGAAACTTTTGGAGTCTTTGGGGTAGTCGGGCTTGTTGAAGTGGTGGCTGATGTTACTGTTGCCGTCACTGTTGCCGTGGTTACAGCGGAGGAAGAAGGGGCAGGGTTTGGAGAGGTGAGCGAACCGGTACGGGCGGAGGAGAGCAGAGAAGACAAACCTGAAGGAAAAAAAGCGAAGAGAATATGAACAAATAAATAAGTGTGTGTAATATGCACATGCATAAATGTGTGAGTGTGTATGTCTTGTTACCGGGGTGCGTATGCGTCTTTGTGAGCGCGTTCAGGATTCCCTCAGGTGAGATATCCACTCTCGACAGGATGCTGGCCAGCGGGTTGGATGCCGTAGTCCCAACAGTGGGTGGGGCTTTTGATGTGGGGGTGTGGCCTGGCTGTGTAGTAGGAGTTCCTGGAGAGGGGCGGGACACTGGACTCACACCTGCGTAGTAAACAAACAAACAAACAAACAAAGAAAAGATCGATTGCCGTGATGCACAGGTGTACTTACTTTAAACAACTTAAAAATAATTAATAAATCAGCCACACACAGAATAACTTAAAATGTTGGACATTGTTTGATAAATATTAAATAATAATTAAAAATAATAAATACAATATATATAATAAAATATTCGAAAAAATTATTTAGACATTAAAATGTTTGAATCATAATCAAAAGTTAATAAACAAATAGGGACAAATAATACATATGTTAAGAACAAACAAATAATACTCCAAACTACATAAAGAAAAAAATGCAAAAAAAAATGCTACAGTTAAATAAATAAAACTATTTTATTATTAAAAAAAAAAAAAAAGGAAATTAATATATGGGGGAAAAAACAAAAAACATAGCCAACGATATCAAATTAATAAAAATTAATCTTTAAAGTTTATTAAAATACTAATTATAAGTTATGGTTTTAGTAATAATGTTATTCATTTATTTTTTTCATATTGATCATTTTTATGTTTTTTGCTCACCGGTGTTCTTCATGGCGTTCGTGATGCTATTCAGGATGGAGCTGATCTTCCCCAGATCCACATTGGCCAGATTCAAAGGGGTGGGGCTTATAGTAGTGGTGGGCGTGGTCACAGTGGCTGGGGGTACCGCCTGAACGGGTGCGGGCTCGGATGTTGTCTTTGTGGGAGGGACTGGAGTAGGGGACTTGGCTATTGTTTCACTGGTGGCTTTGGAAACTGCAGATGGGGACGCCTTCTCTTTTTTGTCTTCGACTGAAACAAACAAAAAGGCATTTAAATCTAAACACACACGGCAAACAATAAAGAACGAAAGGAACAAAGAAAGAAAGAGAACTCACCGACAATGCTTGCGTTGTTTGCAGTCTCCTCGTCAGACATGTCCATGTCCTCTACATCTACGTTGTCTTTCTCCTCTTTTGTTCGTTGGCTGCGTCCCAATCCGTGAAAGGGCGATTCAGAGCCGGAGGGTGAGGGAGCATCCTCGGAGGGCGAGGGAACTGGAGACTCGACGTCAGGTAGTGTGGCTTTCAGAGCATCCAGTTTGCGTTTCAGATTCGAAACGCGGTTCGCGAAGGTCTTGTACGCCTAAGCAGAGACGGAAAGTCCAATGATAACCGATGTATGTCTGTGCTGTATGCTAAATCCATTAACCTGCCGTTACCCCAGTTCTATCAGATATCCATCACAACAACAAAACTGACTTACGTTAGCGACAATTTTGACCTCTTTGTATTGCATTTCGTAAAAAACGTCAGCGTTCCCCAGAGCCTCGAGCAGCGCCGGTCCTGCTTCCTTCTGCCCTTCCAGAAACATCACGACCTCCTGCAGCTTCATGCTGCCTTCCTCAAAATCCTTTGAGAATTTATTTCCTCCTGCTTTATCTAAAAAAAAAAAAAAAAATCCTCTCAAATACTTTTAAAAGGTCCAGGTCTTCTGAAATCATTATGAACCTATGTTGTTACAGTTTGCCGCATAAATAATATGCGATTAACATGTTCAATAACAGCAGATCCTCGACCTAGAGGTGACGTTTCTTTATTGTTTATGGAAGGAGTCTCTAGTTTCAGCAGTTTGTTGCAGAGGTAATGAAGAATAATCGAACAAACCTTTGAGACGTTTGAGCGCTTCGGTGCTGCAGACGTCGACTCTGAGGGCGGCGAGCTGTTTCTCCTTCATCTCGCTCTCCTCTAAAGCACGCTTGTACGCAGAGAGGCGATCGATAAACGTCTGAGGCTAAAGCGGAGACGAGAAACATCACAAACGAGGACAGATTCTGGGGTTGAAAAACTCACATACTGTAACTCAAGATACTTACCGAGTACTCTGCTACAATCCTGGACTTGAGGGTGGCTTTAGGTGTAACTGGAAGACGCAAGAAAAGCAAGAAGTTTGAAGAAATAAAAATACTGTTTTTTTTATGTCTTGTTACTTTGAACAATGAGGTGTACTCACCTGGAGGGGGCGCCGTGTCTTTTTTCTGCAGATTTGCCTTCAGCTCAGAGATCAGCTCCTCTGGGTAAACGCTCCGCTCCTGCCAAATGTTGAAGATTCTTTCCACTGACTTGCGCACTTTAGCATCCCTACAGACAAACGGAGACATCCGGCTCAATGAAATAAAAATCACACATACGGATTTCAAGAAAAATGCCCCGTCTCACACTCGTACCTGACCAGCAGGGCGGCGTTGGGCAGGACTTCGGCAAACGCGCCGCGGTAAGTGATGGCGTTTTTTCTCTTGCAGTTCTGGATGACATCATTAGCGAGGTAGAAGAGATTCAGCCTGTGATTGGCATCAGCTAGAGACACAGAAACCACACACGCAAAGATCTTAGCGTCACATGTTACAGTAATTAAAGCAGTCACTAAAAATTTCACTGGTAGATTTGGAAGTGTAGCCACCATTGTTATATTTATGGCTACTACAGAGCAACACAACCTTCAAAGTAGGGATGCACCGATACCGGTATCGGGTATCGGCCTCGATACCACATTTTCTAAAGTACTCGTACTCGTTAAA
>JAQMYL010000033.1:2152336-2168120 GCA_030014365.1 Clarias pachynema | reverse complement strand
TTAAATCATGTTTTTATTAAGTACTCGGTATCGGTATCGGCGAGTACTGAAATGCAAGTACTCGTACTCGTACTCGTATTCCAAAAAAGTGGTATCGGTGCATCCCTAGTTCAAAGTAAATTACTACCTGTGAAATATCTTTACTGTAGAGCTGGCAGCCAGGAAAGTGCAAACACGCTTCTAAAAATATACTCTGTATGAATAAACATCTGACTGTCGAGTCTACCACAACCACTACCACCACCACCACTACTCTACCCAACCGTTTCCAATTCTGAGTAGCAATGTGGTAGGTTAGCAGTTGCGCCATTTTATCACCCAAGAACTTGACTACTTGTAGCAATGCTACTAGCACACCTGATCATCCCCTCGGACAAGCAGCAAACGACATGTAGCAACATCCTTAGACAAGCCTAAACAACCTCAACCATGGACCAGTGTGCTTCAAAAAACAAAAACAACCGCAAAAAAATTAATCAACACACACCTAAACAATTAAAAGTCACATTTGCGTCGAATCCCCAGCAACAGCATCTGCCATGCAGCAACACATCTACTCTAAAAGACATCAACCAGTATGTAGCAACATGGTCATAGGCCCTCTTCCATGGTTGCAAGGCCCTCTAATACAGCAGGAAGTTTCTCTACCCTTACTGCAATACCCTTTGCCATGAAACAAGAACCTCTAAAATTTATTAAAACCCTCTACCACACAGCAACCTTCTCCACCATGCAATACATTCTGCCATGCAGCAACCCCACCAACCTCATTATAATCACCTCGGGCCGCCACTCCAGGGCCTCGGGCCGCCACTCCAGGGCCTCGGGCCGCCACTCCAGGGCCTCGGGCCGCCACTCAACAAATGGGGGCCTCCGCTGCTTGGCAGGGGGCCTCTACAATTAAACAAGGGCACCTACGCAAGCAACCTATCTAAAGCATCTCAACCATACAATAAACTCAATTGCTTCAACGCACCAGCTTCAGCATCACACCTGCTATGCGGAAGGCCCAAGATCAATTCCCATACAATACCCAAGCCTGGATAATATGTGAGCGTTGTGTAAGGAAGCGCATCTGGCGTAAAACCTGTGCCAAGTTGTTGTGTGGATCGGATGGTCCACTGTGGCGACCTCTCGACGGGAAAGACTAACAAAAACAACCTCGAAAGACTACCAAAATCATCCAGCTACAGCAGCAGTGCTGAAAAAACCCCCTTACTGTAAAACATGCACACAGCAGAACACAACACTTTACCACCCAGATGGGCCCTCTACCATTAAGTAAGAGCCTCCACTACAGACTAAGACACTCGGCCTTTAAGCTCGGCCTTCTGTCATACTGCATAAAGCTGGGCCATCTATTACCCTGAAGATACCGTACACCATGTACCATTCAGCAAGCCATCCTACAATCAGAACTAATTCACAATTAATTCACTAGGTTTTCCAGTTTCAGATTTGATATTATAGTCGTGTGCAAAAGTTTGCACACCCAGCATGCTGCCATGCTGAAATGTGAATAGTGGAATGACTTTTTTTTTTTTTTTTTTAACAGATGTTCAATCCTTAACCCAAGTAAACAGATAAAAATAGACAGCGTACATTATTATACTGTTAATGATTAATCAGTTAATTGGCATTAAAAATGTAACAAATGTTTATATAACAAATAAATTCTTCATAGCTCATGTTGACTTGCACACCACAAGATTGCGCAATTGAAGTTTAATCTGTATGACATAATGGATGTTTAGGAGAGAGAGACTTGACAGCTTTATTGTTTCTTTTGTTCAGATTTTTAAAGCTGTTTGTGCTTATAAACAAATAAATAAATCCAAGCAACTTACTGTGAAAAAAAAATTCTGAATAACTAAAAAAGAAAATCAATATGTGGCAGTAAAAAAAGTTTATATTGTGGGCGGGCCATCACAAATAAACCAATGTATGGAAAATGGCGTATAAGTAGATTGCTGAGACTGTGCTGTACAGTTTAAAAAATGTGTGTGTGTGTGTGTGTGTCTTGTTACCATTAATAATTGATAATCAATTCATAGTTAGTCATAGTTGAACACGTTAATCTAATCTGCAGGAGACCAACTGGTTATTAATTTCCTGAATAATGATGACAAAAGAAAGGACTATTTACATGGTATTAGACTAAAAGAAAAAATCAGTGTGCTAGCTAGAGACAAGGGAAAGCAACAACAACAACAACAGAAGAAACCGACTGTTCTTTTGTGTGGCGATTCGTGTATTGGCACTCTGTCACCAAAAGACTTTTTTAACGTATGTTCGCATTTGAGATGGTAAAATGTTGCTGTTCCTCAATAATCCTGCAGGTGGCGTGCTCTAAACTAAGTGTACCTGTAGTTCAAAATTTAGCATGACCTAATATCATAGCATGGTTTAAACTTACTGCTGTGTCCTCCTTTAGACATTGATCAGGAGACAGGGGCTTTATATTCATCTACTGCCAGCTGTGTGAAGGGAAACTTTACTAGTCAGGAATGTATCTTTAGCTCACCAGCAGAGTTAGCCACCTAGCTAATACCCCTATCTCACCTACGCGTTTTCGCGCGGTGGCTGTAAATACGGTTCATCGTGATTCACCGCGAGTTTTGGCGCTGTGAGTACGTTTCCATCTTTCCGCGCGAAAAATTTAACGTTTATTTTTTTGCAGGTCTTCGCTAAAGCTTGCGGACCTTGCAGAACTTTGCTGAAAGTCGGCGGGGCAATCGCGGCGGCTCACGGTGCCCAACACCGCATCTCACCATGAGTCAAACCGCATAGGTGAGATAGGGGTATAAAGGCTCTCATTACGTTAACTAAAGATTATCATAGGATCATATAATACATCTGTACAAGTCAATCATCGATCATGGCTCCCTGCTGGATGCAAAGTAGGCAGGACTAATTTTGGGAAAGTTCACAGACGGATCAGACACGCCGTATACACGATAAATGTATAGTTTTAACCAGAATTAAAGCTCATATTTCACAACCATTTTTCAAATTTATCTAAACAGCAGAACTGATCACAATTGTGTGGTGAATACTTTAGGTCTAGGCACCGTTGCGCACTGGATATACTCCACTCTAATCAGCACCTCAAAATAAGACAATCCCCAAAAGACATGCGCTACACCGTAGGTGTGTAACCGTATGAGGACCCGCTGTGTATCGTTCCTTCAGGACGTTCGGTCCAGGCCACGCTGTGACCCGAACAAGCACAATCTGAATAGTCATAACATTATGAACAGCTTTAACTAGCATAGCCGGATTTTCTAGATTAAGTCCAATTTATTGATTAGTAGGGACAGGATTCACCAGGGAGCACTCGATACGATATCATCACGATACCCTGGTGCTGATTCTATAAGTATTGCGATTCAATATTATATGTTTTTTGGATTTTGTAACAATTCTAAAAACTAGCCAGATAATTTGCTCCTACCAGCTGTACTAGTTTAAATAGTTATGTACCACCTGTAGGATTACAGAGGAACAGCAACATTTTAGCACCTCAAACGCAAACAAACATCACAGAAAATATCATTTTTCCTCCCCATATCATTTTACAAGTGTGTGTGCATGTGTATGCATACATCAAGTTCACTTCAGAGATATGGAATTGGTACAGGTTTGAAAAGTATGACGGTCTTACGTAAAATATAATTTCCTCATTTCCAACTTCGGTGTGTTCGACATGCAAAGTGGGAAACTGAATGCCCCGATGTTCGTGTTTTGTTAGCATGGTGCTAGGCAGTGTTTTAGGTTTAATAAACAGATCTGTCTGTATCTTGATGAATTTAAAGCTAATAATTGTAAACAGTTGGGGAAAAACTGTAATATACTATAACATTATTGTATATAAATAATTAAACCAGTTGAAAACAGCTGAAGCTGGAAGTTTATTCACACTTAGATTGAAGTATTTAAAACTGTTTTTTTTTTTTTTTACTTCATCAATGATTTAATACTAACCGACTATAGTTCTGGCGAGTCAGTTAGGACATGACAGGTAATTTTTTTTAAACAAATGTTTACAGATTTAGACACATCACAATTGCAGTGGGTCAAAAGTTTACATACACTCAGCTAATCGTGTCTTTAAGAGGTTTGGAAAATTCTAGACAACGATGTCATGACTTCTGAAGCATCTGATAGGTTAATTCACATCATTTGAGCGGCTTGGAGGTGTACCCGTGGATGTATTTTAAGGACTCCAGCAACTTACTGTGAGAAGCGACCCAAAAACTTTGACCTGAGTTAAACAATTAAAAACGCTACTAAATACAGTAAAGTGTATGTAAACTTCTGACCCACTGGCAATGTAATAAAAGCTAAAATACATTTTTCTTTCTACTATAATTCTGACATTTCATATTCTTAAAATAAAAGTTTAAATAATTCGAATTTTTTTGCTATATGTTTATACAGGGAAAAAAAAGGAATTAAACCATGATACAGAATCACAACACAAATCGAATCAGCAGCTAGGTATCATATCAATAATATCATATTGTACCGTCCCGGATGATTCCCGTCACTACTACAGTATATACAGTATAACCCATTCACACCGTTACACCCCTACTTTATAGTGAACAGTATGAAGTGTACTGCGACACAGTGTGATTTCCTCTGCACAGCTTTTACACATAATATGGCAGAGTGATCACATAATACAGTGGTACCTCGGCATACCCACGCCCCGTCTCACGAATGTTCGCCTTAAGAATTGAAATTTTGCAAGAAATTAGCCTCTCGTAACGAAGCATTTTTGGCACACGAGCGAATGAAACGAGTCAAGCGCTGGCCAAGTTACGCGTACGTCTGGGAGCCGTTCAAAACTTGGTGAAAGTGATTTTGCATATATATATATATATATTTTTTTTTTTGTTTGTTTGTTTGTTTGTTTGTTTTTGTTTTTTTTGTTTGCATTTTGTTCAAGATTTAGTGAAGACATAGCACCATGAGTCCCAAGAAGAAAAGGGAGCCACTTTCAGTTTGATTTTTAGAGCAGCCGGTGCCAAGAGGACTCATAAATTAAGGTTAAGTTAGGTTTAATGTCTATTTATTTCATTTACATGTCTTTTATAAATGTTTTAATTGTGTTTACATGCAAAAAAATATGATTACTGCGTGGGAAATTGGTAATACTGGTAATATTTTGGGGCGACTGGAACGGATTAAATTCGTATACCGAGGTTGACCCTTTTCGATCAGCTTTAAAGAACACTTAATACCACGTGACCTTAGCCTCTGACCTGACCTGACTTCTCCAAGTTTCTACAACTATGTGATCTGGAAATAACTGAGAGAGGACGGTGTCAAGTGTGGACAGGTGCAGTCTGGGATGTGAGCTCTGAAAACTGACGTCACATTAGTTTGGGGTTAAAAATAACAATGAATAATAAAGTTGAATTAATAAATCGGAGTAATGTGTCTCATTTTGCTGGCTGCGAAGATCAAAGGAGTTTGGCCTCGGTCTAAATCAAACATTAGCAACAATGTAACACTTTTGCACATCACTGTGCATGAAAGGAGTGCACGCGCACGTTCTCTGTTTATTGCATTAAGGTGTAATGTGTTTATTAATTGTTGCAATTTTTATAAGATCAAAGAGGCTTCATGTGCAGAGCCTTACTGCGTCCTTATTCCCACGCCTGGCCTGTAACCCAAACACCAGCATGCTAGCAGCTCCCATAGTGTGTGTGTGTGTGTATATATACACACGCACACACAGGTGCAACAATATTTACGATTTAGTAATGCACACCCAAAAACAGAACACGAGCTACATTTCGCATGCATGCATAAACACACTCACACAGATACAGCGTTGGTGTGTGTGTGTGTGTGTGTGTGTGTGTGTACTTACATTTTTTTAGCCACTTCATCCAGGACCGCACTACGATCCCGTGGTGCTTCTTAGTCGCCAGGCACCACGACGATAAGCTCTGAATCGACTCCATCGTGTTGCTGACTCCCTGAAAGCGGCGGTCCAGACTCGCCTCCAGACCCGCCGCCGAGCTGCTGCTGCTGCTGCTGACGCGGCCGCCGCTACTGGCCGCTTCGGCTCCGGCCGCCATCTTTCCTTCACTTCTGCTGGGCCAGGAGCGGGGCTGCATTTACAGAGAAGACCGCTAGGGGGCGAACGGAGCAAGAAAACTTCACCGAGTCCGCCATTTTTAAACTTAAACGGTTAAAGATCACACTCTGTTCAAATGTTACCATTTAAATATAATGATATATATATTATACAGCGTTGAGGAGAAAAGAGTTTGTAGAAATAGTTAAAAGGTTAAGGCTAAAAATAAGCTGCTGATCTTTAATATATTCAGTGATATTATTATTATTATTATTATTATTATTCCAGGTTGAAGGCCACGTGCACGTCTGTCTGTCTGTCTGTCTGTATTAATATCTATTGGTGCAGGTGTTTGTTTACATTGAACAAGTAGCTTATTTTAAAGTAGGTTATTAAATACAACACATCATTTTTCTATAGGAAATAAAGTAAATGCAGATAATCCGTTTCAGCCACAAATATCACCAATGTTACTAATTTCCAACACTAATCATATTTTTTTTGCATGTAAAAACAATTAAAATGTTTATAAAAATATGTAAATGAAATAAAATATTAAATAAATAGACATTAAACCTCACTTAACCTTAATTTATGATTCTTCTTGCCAATGGCCTCTTTCAAAATCAAACTGAAACCGGCTCCTTTTTCTTCTTGATACTGTCTTTGATAACATTCTGGTGACCCATGGTGTCTTCGCAAAATTTAGCGCAAAATGCAAATAAAACCCCCCCCACAAAAATATGTAAACTTGCTTGGCTTGGCTTTCCACTGACAAAACATTTTGAATGGCTCCCGGACATACGCGCAATTTAGCTGGCGTTTGGTCACTCGTTAGGTCAAAAACGCTTTGTATGCCGAGGCAAATTTCTTGGCAAATTAAGGCGAAACTTCATCCAGATATGCCAAGGCACTGCTGCACCTAAGTACTGCAAATTTTTCATGAAATTCTGTCCAGCGACAGTACACCATCAAAACTTGCGTATTTACCTGGAATATTTAATAGATAATTAACATATTCACTTTATTAAAACAATTCATTAATCCCTGAAAAATAAATGCCACGAAGTCTAAAATATTTGGAAGTCTTTTAAACACAGGCATTTCAGAAAGGAAACTTAGAAACTGACACAAAGTCTGTGAAGAAGAGATGTCCATTTTAATCAAAGTCGAGATCACATAGGTCAGCATTTTGAAGTACGGCAAAAGAAAAAAAGTATCGTGAATTTAACACATTCATCCATTTCCATCTAGGAACCTCTGAGGTTCAACTAGGGACCGTGGAGCCAATGATGATCATTGTATTTATTTCCATTTTTGGTCAACATTTATACACACTACGGTCAATTAACTTCCTAATCTATCATGTCTTTGGTCTGTGGGAGGAAACTGGACTACCTGGAGAAAACCCACCAAGCACAGGGAGAACATGCAAACTCCACACACACAGAGGCAGGAATTAAACCCAGATCCTGAAGGTGCATGGCGACAGTGCACCATTATGCCACCATGCTGCCATGAAGTTCACACAGTTAGCATAAATTTGCATAACCTTAGGCAATACTTCTGTTTTTGTGCAAATCCTGCAAGTCCTGCAAATTTCAAAACTAAACTTTTACTCTATTTCGACATTGTATTTGTTTTGTATGTTTACAGTCTTTTTTATGCCTCATTTCATGTATTTCATTGTGTAAGTTTGTGTATAAGGATCACAAAATTAGCTGAATACATATTTAACTGTTTTGCAAAATAATTTGTACAGCCCCAGTAAACAAGCTGTTGTATGTCACATGTCACATGTGTTATAACTGATGAATATTATGAGCAGTAAACAGATACAGATTAGGGCATTGCATTACACACACACTGTTGTGGTAAAATGCTAAATTAGGCAAATATCTGTAAATGTTATAAACATACACATAAACATGGATTTTCACGAGATTTCGGCTCTTTAGATTTAGGATGCAACCATGTGCAGGATGAATATTGTATATAGTTTAATAAATATTGTATTTGGTAATGTTTCTAATTAGAAAGTGCAAAACACCACTTTGAATATAAATAATTAAAATTAAATTGGAATTTCAATTATAAGTAAAGTGTAGAAAAGGTTTCCTGCCACCCACCCCATACACATTATAGACAACTAGGCACAGGGTCACAAATGTACCGGTATAACATGACCACTAGGGGGCATCCAAAGTGCAGCAGCTGTATGGGTCTGAAACAAATCTTGAGGCTGTAAGACTGTACTGGAGAAACTTTGTATAAAGAAAGGTAGGTAAATCCATCTTAAATCACAACTAAGTAGTATGAACGGTTTAATACCATGATTATGTGTATTTGCTAAGTAAAACATGCTCTTTCAAATAAAAATATAGTAGCTAAATGATTTGTTCTTAATGTTAATACCTTATAAACTAGACATTATGATTTACATTCAACCTAGTTAATAAAAAAGAAACCATGACCTGAGTAATAGATCTGTGCTTTAGTGTGGAGATATAGATCAAACCATGCAAATTATTTTAATTCACTAATTTTATTAAAGGTTTAGCAGTTTCAGCAGGCCATCATTTAGGAAATGTGCATCTGTGGACCTTAAGTTTTGGAACTTAAAACCACTGAATGCTAGACAATGAGGCCTAAGAATTTCATGCATCTAGCATTAGTAGTTCAAAAGTAATAACTTATTGAACTTAATAACTTGCTCATTTCAACAGTACAGTAAAATTTATATGCACGCCCTTTTTAAAAGTCTCTGTATCTCAAAAATGAAAGCTGATCCAGGTCTAAAATTTTGCACACTATATTCTAGGTATTCTGTCATTATTTCAAGAAAGAATGAAGCAAATCTGAGCTTGTCAGTTTGGAGTCTCAGGTGATTTCACAGGAATTGACAGTCACCTATCACCTGAGACTCCTGATTGTGGAAATAATGACAATAATCCCAGGATATGGTGTGTAGAATTTTAAGCTTAAATCTGCATTCAGGCATTGTTGTCTAGCATAGGATGTCTTTAAATTCTGAAACTTAAGGTCCATGGATGCATGTTCCTTAAATTATAATACAGAGGCTGACATACAGATGCGTTTTCCCACAAACTGACCCAGATAATTTTAGTTAGAAACTGTTAGGAATTCAGTTGTGGTGGAACGTGTGTCAGGGTCACTGGTAATGATTTGTAGCTTGTCTGCACGGACTATGAAATTTGTGCGCATGCTCAATTCAGAGCTATGACTTCTTATGACTGGTAGCTCTTCTGTAGGTTTCCTGTTTATTTCCGTAGGCCTATTCGTGGTCATTCTTAGCCTTTTTTAGTCAATCAAAGGTGGTTGATGACAGCCAATGTTCTGGATACACCTACGTAAATATACGGCAGGGATATACTGTTGCAGAGCTACAGCGTAACTACAGTAGCAACTTTTGGTGGCAATGGCAAGCTGTGGAAAGCTATGGTTGCATCTATAGCATACTACGATTAGCATCGACAAGCTACTTCAACAGCTATGGCACAGCACATGTGATGGCAAAGCAAATAGCCAATTTCTTGGTTATTGTATGATATCATTGTATGATAGCTCTCTCCGTAGGGATCAGTATGACATGCAAATTCATGACGTATACCCGAGTAGCACATCATAGAGCTGTAATAGTGCATTTATGTAGCATCACCGAATTTTAGCCATGCCATTGCTAATGACATCAGAACCAAAGCCATGATATTAATATCGTTGTGCCTTGCAGCAAAAAACATCAAAGTGAAAACTGGGGACGTGGAGACTGGGGACCATAAATTGGGGAATGCCTGAGTGAAACAACATGCTTTCATATTTTTATGTTTGTTTTAAACAGAAACCATCATCTTGTTTATTTAATACTTTAAAAAAAAATTATTTCCATTTTAATACAAAGTGTAGCCGATTCTTCGGTCCTTCCACAACACACACACACACACACACACACACACACACACACACACATAAAAAGCAGTCAGTCACTTTAATATTTTATGTGCAAATGCAAAACTTGCAGAGTCCTCGCATCACTGCACACACTGGCAGAACCAAACGACGAGCATCTCCAGGAAATGGGCGTGTCCTAAATCTTCACATTGTACCTTTCATAAGAGGGACCTGCAGAGATCTCTCTGTCTCCGTCTCTGTCCTGAGAGTCCGTCTTCAACACGAGTCCACATCCCTGCGTCTCAGTCTGATGTGAGCTGCTCCACACACTCTACAGACACACTGGTGTGTGTGTGTGCGCTCGAGTGGCTGTGTCTCTGTGTGTGTGTCTCACATGCTAACATGCTAATCCATAATCCGATGCCGATCAGAAGTTTGAGCAGGAGAGGCAGCACTGCGTCCTGTACAGGTGATGGTTACACACGCCGTGCTGCAGCACCAGGTGACACCAGCTGTAGGAATCCTTACACGAGGTGTCTATAACACACACACACACACACACACACACACACACACACACACACACACACAATGAGCAAATGTAGTTCAAGATTTTCAAACATTTGACAGATATATAGATAGATGTGTGTGCGTGTGTGTGTGTGTGTGTGTGTGTGTGTGTGGTTGCACCTCTGTGCTGCTGAGGGCAGAAGTGAGTGTTGCAGGTTTGGGACGCAGCCGGTTTCAGAGGAAGGGGACAAGTGGACGAGGGGCGTCTGTGGAGGAGACACTGAACAGAGCGCAGCTGTACACCACCACCACATGACACTGTACACTACACATACACACACACACACACACACACACACACACACACACACTGTAATAACCACGATAATCTCAGTGTTTTTTACACAGTTAATGTATGTGTATTTGTGTGTGTGTGTGTGT
Organism: Clarias pachynema; assembly: GCA_030014365.1. NCBI lineage: Eukaryota > Metazoa > Chordata > Actinopteri > Siluriformes > Clariidae > Clarias > Clarias pachynema. The sequence continues at coordinate 2,157,166 of JAQMYL010000033.1, read as the reverse complement.
GTGTGTGTGTGTGTGTGTACCTGAGACCAGGAGGATGTGTACCACTGAGGTGTGTGCGAGCGGTGTGTGTTGACGCAGTCCGGTTGAACACACACCCTCTGCAGCTCCCCTGTAGGTTTGGGTGTGTGTTGGCACTTCTTCTCCGTCAGCGGTCTGTGTTTCCCCGTCACGTCCTTGTCCACACACTGCAGAGAGCGGCGCTGTACTCCTGTACCACACGTCACTGAACACTGCGCACACACACACACACACACACACACACACACACACACACACCGCTAATGTGGAGTAACCCACGGACTAATGAGTTTAATTTTCAAGGCTTTTAAACGTGTTTATTCTCTTAGTGATACATCAGTAGTGCTGTCTGTCTGTCTGTCTGTCTGTCTGCTCTTATCAGTTTGTCAGTTTTACTGTCTGTCTGTCGGTATACATCTGTCTTACATGACTGTCCTACATCTTTCTGTCTGTTTTAGTCTGTCTTTTCTCTATCTGTTTCTGTCCATCCTTCCATCTCTCTGCATGTCTGCGTGTCTAACTTTTTGTCTCCCTGTCTGTAAATGTCTATCTGCTTGTCTCCCTACCTGTATATCTGCATGTTAGTTTGTCTAAGTCTGTGTGTCTGTCTTTCTTTCTACTCTGTCTGTCCATGCATATGTCTGCCTGTCTGTCCAACCGTCTGTCTGTCCATGCTTCTGTCTGTCTGCCTGACTGTATTTCTGTCTGTCTCCCCCACCCCCTCTCTGTCCCCTGTGTGTGTGTGTGTGTGTGTGTGTTACCTGCTGCCAGTGAGCGTAGCTCCAGTGTGTGTCGTGAGCTCTCGGGCAGGGTTTCAGTGTACAGTTCTCCAGACTGTGTGGTTTGGGCAGAGACACACACTCGCTGTCCGGGAGAACGAGGTCACGCGACCCAGGAGTTCTGCGCACACACATCACTGCCCTTCTCTGCACACCTTTACCACACTTCCCCGAACACTAACACACACACACACACACATACACACACACTGTATGTGAGCGCCAGCCCATGTATGAGTTTCGACGTGTGTGTGAAGAGTGCAGTACGGGTCAGTGTGGGCGTGTCGTGTTCTCACCTGACTCCAGGTGCCGACGCTCCATGTGGGTGGGCAGGAGTGTGTGTTACAGGTGTGTGTGCGTGCAGGCGGAGGGTGAACACACTGCTCGTCACTCAGCACCTTCACCCGAGCGTGACTCGCCGCCTGGACACACTGCACCTGTCGACTCTGTTCCCCCGAACCACACGTACGGCTACACACACCCCAGTCTCCTACACGCCATCTGCATCATCATCACACACACACACACACACACACACACACACACACACACACACACACACACACACACACACGATATTAGTGTTAGATCAATATCTAATGTGTCTCTCTGTCTTTGTATCTGTCTGTCTCTCTATTTTTTATCACTCATCTTACCTTTATTTTTTCCTGTCTCTCTATCTTAATACATTTCTATTTTCTCTGTCTCTCAGTCTGTCTGCAAATGTCTCTCTATTTGCTATTTACCTACCTATCGGTCTGTCTGCCTGTCCATGTTTGCATGTCCATCAGTCTCTGTCTCTCTCTATTTTTTTCATCACTCATCACATCTTTATCCCTGCCTGTCTCTCTATCTTTATATCTCTCCAACTCTGTATCCATCAGTCTGTCTGTTCATCTGTTTATATTTTTATCTGCTTAACTGTCTGTCTCTTGATCTGTCTTTCAGTACATTAATCTACCCAGTAACATATTTTTACCGTCGTATCCCGCATGTCATGCTTTTCCATGGACACTCGTTTGAGGAGACTGAGAGCCCTCGTGACCTTTGACTGAATGCAAGGAGTGTGTGTGCATGTGTGTGTGTGTGTGTGTGTGTGTGTGTGTGTGTGTTGCACTGTAAACTGAACTCATGCTGATGTCAGGTCTTAAATGTGATCATGTTCATACTTCCATGATGTAATGTGTAAAAATACAGGACCTGCTGAGACTTTGGTTGTGGGGAATGTGTGTGTGTGTGTGTGTGTGTGTGTGTGAGAGCGAGAGAGAGATCTATTCTGGAAGCTATTTATTTCTGCATCTCATAAAGAGTACCTGTGAAAGTGGGAGGAGCAAAGTTTTTGGGAGAGGACGTGTGATTTGCATAATTATTACAATTGTACTCAAAATATGCATAAATTTGCATTTACGTAAACAACGTTATAAAAAAAACATTAACAGAATAGGGCTATCCTTACCGGGAGAGCTAAAGTGCAAGGCACTGCAATTTTGCTTTAACTGCACTGGGTGACACAAAAGGGTGCCAATACTTTAAAGTTTAAGTGCAATTTTTTTGTATCACTTTTCACCTTGATGTACAACAGGAGACACAAAAAACCCCAGTTGTCGTACTGAACATTTACTCGTGTGTATACAGCTGTATATCCTCTGTAGAGTAAATGAAGTTCCCAGTGATTGAAAATGTTGTTCGACCAATCAGTACTCTCCAATGTTTTAGCTTCCACAGGTTCCACAGATTCCCTGCTTCCTAGTAGGAATCACCAGGGATCACCTGATACAATAATGTCATGATACCTACTGTAGGTGCAGACTCGATTTGTATTGCGATTCTGTAAATATCAATCAAAATATATAAATATGCCAATATTTTTTGTTTTCGATTTTGCTACAATTCTAAACTTAACCTCACTCTCTATAGCACTAGTCTACAGCGTCAAAGGAAGCCTAAAGCCTATCCCAAGGAACTCGCAGACACAAGCACACACACTCACCACAGGAAATTTGGAAACACCACTTAGCCTTTGGATTGTGAGACCTGAGGCAAGATTCAAACCCTCGACCCCGGAGGCGCGAGGCCACAGTGCTAACCAGTACGCCACCGTACCACACAATTCTAATCATCCATCCATCCATCCATCTTTAACCGCTTACCCGGGGTAGCTGGGAACCCAAACTTCACCTTACCCCAGCCACCATAACCAACCTGGGGATCCCAGGCTAGTGTGTGAGTTCTAAAACTATTCTAAACAAACTCCTCAAATAATTCACTCCTACCACACAGGATGTTGTGCTTCCTGGCTATAAATAGTTTAGAGAGCACCACCTGTAGGATTATAGAACAATGGCAACGTTTTACCACCTCAAATGCAAACATACATTAGAAATTTCTAATGCCATACAAAATATATACATTACGTAATTTCATTCCCCCGACATAAAAAACTATTTCTAGCTCTGTTGAGTTCAGCACATTTTCAACACTGTTCCCTGTACAGATTTATCATGGTGGTGTTACTGTACCTGGGAGGGCAGGGTTGGGGGTTACAGGGTACGGTGCCGGTTTTGGGCCGAGATTTAGGGTTGCAGTAAGACGTGTTCACTTGGACTCGCTGATCCTTATAACACGCCGCCTTAGTTTTCATCTCACCTAAATGCCAGAGTAGGGGGACACTTTTACGACTGAACATTTTACATATTTATAACATTACAAAGAATAAACATGTGAAACAAGAAACATGTGACCATGATGATGATGATAATGATAATGCACAATTGGAGTGTAATTTGAATGTAGTCTCATAATATTATTTGCTTTTACATCCTTATTTTTATTTTACTTTAATTTGACCACTGTCTTTTCAAGCTCATATTTGGAGTCCACTATTATGCAGGTACTAATCTTGTTCAAACTGCAGGGCCCTGAGTAATTATAGGTTGCAGCAGGGGCCTACCCTTCTCATTTCCACTGATGTAATGGGAACTGATAGAAGTTTAAAGGAAATGACCCTAATTAAGGCATATCTAAGGCACAGGAGGTCATTATTAGGTCAGTGACTTACTGAGGTAAGGGTAAATGTAACCTTTAAAATCCTATAGTCCCTTGAAGAACCCCATGTCCCGCAAACTTTAGTGTTTTCCGTGCTCTATGACATCCACTTCGCTTCATAAGAGGCTGTTAATTGGTCAAATCAGGTGTGATGAGAGCTGAGAAAAAAGCTCCCTGACCAGGATTGAGAATCACTGCGAGAAACGCTGGTATCAAGAGAACAATGCCAAGTGTTTGTGTGTTTGTACCTCCAGCACAAGTAGTGGAGCACTCTGAGCGAATCACAGCCCATGTGTATGTGTGTTTGGGCTTGGATGCCTTCTCTGCCTTGCCTTTGGTTAGTGTGTATTCCCATCGTACACCAGGGTTCAAACCCTGCAGCAAGATCTGAAAACAGGAGATACAATAAATAAAGTGAAATGTTTATTGTCTTGAAAGCAGGTAGAAATAAAGACAGGAATAAAACTCTACCTCTACTACTAGATATTCACTGGTGGGCCCTGTAGAGGTCAGACTCTCGATACCATTATAGGGCCGTTTATACTCAAAGAGTGCTCCTGCAAAAGAGTAACGTCCAGGCCAGTCCACTTTCCAGTGACCGTTTAGATAATATTTCCTGTTTGTGTTCCTTAAAGCAAGAAAAGATCTGGAGAAGTTTGACTCCACTACTCGAATGTTTCGGGCACCTGGTGGGATAGTGACTACTTCATAGTACTCTAAAACACAATCACAGGAAAAGCAAGGAAATATGATAATATACAGTCGTCATACTCTTCAATTTTGAATTATTACTGGCATATTAAACTTTTTTAGTGTACTGGCTTTACAACTGATATAATGCTGTTTGGTGTACTGGCTTTACAGTTGGTGTAATGCTATTTGGTGTACTGTTTTACAATTAGTGTAATGCTGTTCCCTTTCAAAAGCTACACTTGATGCTGCGTGAAAACGCTATGGGAACATCTTTTTGTGTTGCCGGTTGTGAAGC
>JAQMYL010000033.1:2111421-2122601 GCA_030014365.1 Clarias pachynema | reverse complement strand
AGAAGTAGCAGATATACATCTCAATATCAACTGTTCAAAGGAGATTATTGTGGATTTTGGATAAACGCCTTCAGTATCGTTTTACAGTGTAGAAATGAACTAAAAATTAGGAACGACCCTGGAGTTAGAAGAGGTGTCCAGACTTTTGACTGGTAGTACTACAGGTTTTTACTACTTTATCTTTTGGTTTTCCACAGCTCCTAAATGCTGCTTCTCTTCAGCTCACACTTCCTGGTTTTCTTGATTTTCTCGATCCACAGCACATACACCTTTTTTCCACTCTTACTTCCTGGTTTCCTCCAGCCTCTACTTTACTATACCACTTCATCTACTTCCTGGTTTTCCTAATTTTCCCAGATTCTTCTTTCTTATTTCTCTAAATCCACATTTCTTGATTTTCCACAGATTTCCCAATACGTCCAAATTCCCCTTATTTCCTACTTCCAGCTACTTCCTGCTTTTGCACACTGCACACCTCTTGGTTTTCCACTGCTTCTAAATACTGGTTCTTCTCAGCACATATACTGTAGGTTTTCCTGGTTATCTATAGCGTTTATGTCTTGGTGTTCCAGATTATTTACTTCCAGTTTTCTTTTTATTCACAGCTCACACCTACTGCTTTTTTACTTCCTAGTTTTATGTCGCTTATAAATGCTTGTTCTCTTCAGGCTCATAATTCTTGGTTTTCATGATTATCCACATATCCTTCTTCCTGGTTTTTCTCATCAGCTACATTTTGCTTTTCCTCGGCCTCTTACTTCCTGGTTTCTCATATCTCCTAATTATTTGTTTGTTTATTTGTTTATTTATTTATTTCCCCCACAGCTCGTATTTTATTGCTCCATCTACAGTACTTCCTGATTTTTTCCACAGCTTCTACTACTTTTTCCCCCCAGAGCTACTATTACCGTGATCCTAATATCTAATCTTATAGTTTTGCCTTCCACTAACACTATTGACTCAAACCATATAATTGATTAACATGAGGGGAAAAATTTTGAGGTCTTCCAGTGGGGAATTAGGTTTAGGTTTTATTATTCATTGTCAGTTTTCTACATACTGTACTTCAGTCCGCTTGGGTAAGCATTGACTCTTGTAACTTTTGATAAAGTCCTGTATAGTGCTAATGCTGGAATCATTTTTAATGTTAACAGTATTGTTGAAGATTCAAAAGTGATCTCTATAATAGATTTTTTATTTGGAATAATAATAATAATAATAATAATAATAATAAAAATGAAAGTAAAAAAAAAACGTTATAATATAACACCAGGATAAGAGCTGAGGGTAGAAGACATTGTCTTCCCGAAGGAAAATAAACATCACAGCAGACAGTCCGTACCCTCGGAAAGTGATTTCGCTTCAGAACGTGGAGATATTGCACACCGCAATATTTCTCCCTCGCTTCAGGCTGTGTGATAAAACACACCATTTCTATCCGAACTCTAAATAAAGAAGGCGGCTCTGCTACACAGCGTTTAGCGCCCGATAACCGCTTTGACCAAATGATTTTGGTGTGGTTTGGGTGAAATGGGGAGATCTAATAATCGCACACACATCCACTCTTGCCTGGAGCAGAGACTGAACAAAATACACACAACTGTTGAAGAAAAAACATACAGAAAATTTGGGGTGTGACTTTTTTCCCCATTATGGTTGTGACACAAACACAGAAGTGCAGCTACAGTATTCTCGAGTTCTGGATTCTGATTGGTCAGGGGTGTTGATTATTTTCCCGACTGCTGTTCAGCTTTAAAGCGCAGACGTTTTACAGTATATGGATGCACTCGTTTAAATGTTATTTCCATTGCAGCACACATATTCATACACACACCAAAAAAACGTGTGTAGCTGGTGGTTTTCTTAAAGGAGTTTATGTAATGATTTATGGAAGGAGTCTCCAGTTGTAGTGTTTGTAACTTGCAAAAATCTGTAACTTTCCTTTTTAGACATCTTCATATAACATTTTCTCTGTTTCTAATGTTTCTTTCTCTGCTACGTTAAGCAGCAAAATGACTGAATCAGCACAGTCAGTGCTGAGTAAAGTAAAGTGGTAACTTTTATTAACTTTAAGTATTAATAAATCCATTGATTACTGCCCCATCCATCTTTACCAACACTATAATCCGCTACATTCAATACAGCGACTTATGGCTCCTACAGTACATAGTGACCCAGAATCTCTCTGTCCTGATCACAGGTAGCTCTTATTTATGCTAATCAATAATTCACCGTTTATTCAAATCCCCCTGATGGAAGCAGCATTAATATTTGAATGTAAAGAGCTCTGGCTTTGCATGTCCATATCCTTTTTAGATGCAGGGCCGAGTTAGGTTTTAATACGGACACTTCAGGTGCAGAGTTTGAAAGAAAAAAGGCTTTCATAAGGAAAAGACCGGACGATTGAAAGTGTGCTCATAAATACTGCATGACCAAGAAGGGGACTCAAGCTTTGCAAAGTTATTATCTAGCTCATAACCTAAATGTTTGTTTCATTTACTGTTATTTTAAAACCGTAAATGGTTGAAAGACTTGGCATATTTGCCCATAAACATCCTATGACTTGGAAGAATGGTAAGTTCTAGCATATTTGGGGTGGAGTTTCAGAATTGTTGCTCTTCTAATGAAACTAATTTCAATTCGGATTATTAGAATACTTTTTTACATTAATTTTTAACAGGTGTCACTTCTTATTGTTGATTATTCACCTCTCAACCAGCTACTTAAGATCAAAGTCTTTAGCTAGTAAGCCAGATCTTTTATTATTTTTTTTCATATTTGATTTTAATTTGATTTTGGCTGTTTAGGTTGATTGTTTGGGTTGGTCAGTTGGTCTTTGTCAGTTTCATGTGTCTCTTTGAGTTGGCCCGTTGAATTTGTGATTTCATGTAATCCTTTGAGTTGCCCATTTTAATTGGCCCCTTGAGTTGGCTGTTAACGTGGTTCTTTGATTTTACTCTGAGTTGGCTCTTTGATTTGGCTTTTTAAAGTTTCATTTTAAGCACATGTTTTTGTAAATGTTGAGAACAGACTTCTGCATATTGGTCACCTATTCTAGCTCTGTCATTCATGAATCAAATCATTTTAGTTAACTCTTTCATTTTAGTTAACAATGCACATTTGTTGAACCACCTTGCTAATAAAAAAAAATCAAATACGTTTTGTAATATACAGCACAACATAATGCTGTCGTGTCAATTTCAAGGTGTATATACAATACAGTACGTATATAGTTGCACTTGGACACATCCTGTCAAGTAAGCTAATTTCAGCCTGCTAGCTAGCTTGCTAGCATTTGGAGTGAGGATGATAAATATTTATGAATATGAATTTAAAATCAGTAAAAAAAAAAAGAAAAAAGAAAAAGTCAGTTAGCATATGCTAGCTAGCTGGTGAACAAAATGTGTGAAAATGCATGCGCATACATGAATTCCAATAACATCCTTCATCTTACAAAAAAAAAAAAAAAAAAAAAAAAACAGACCTTTAACAAACCTCACCAAAAATAGTTCCCCATATTTGCCTGTGGTTTTAACCATTTGCTTTACAATCATGCTGATTTTTTTATGCTAATTACTGACAAATAGTTTGTGCTCAGATTTTGGATTTCAGGAGGTTAAATTTATTTATTTATTTTTTTAAGCTTAAAAAAACTGTCTAGTTTTAATGAAATGTAGCAATGGATAAAATTATTTAACCTCTCAAAAATCCCACCTCTAACCTCTGTTTTGTCAGTGGGTTTAATTAGCGAAGGCTGCTCTGTCGCGCCGCTGGCAGCTCGGTGAGTTTTCAGGTCGCTAATGAGGTTTGTGTACATGTAAAATTCCGCGCCTTCCTGACAGAAGGAATAATATCACGGATAGCAAAGGAAAGGTATGGAAAGAGAGACAGAAAGGGGGAGGGATGGAGGCATTGGGAAGACCATGGCCCTGTGAAAACCTATCAAAGTCTTCCTTATTTAAAGCAGCCCTGGCACATTATTAGCAGTTACAAGGGCAGCGAGACGGCCGAGGTGATGAGCTGTCAGTTCACGAAATGTTCACTGTTCCTGATTGCTTGTAGCCCAGCAGGTGAAACGGCCCGCCCGAAACCCATCAAATCACCCCCTTCTGCCACTTTCGTCCCCCCTTTACTCCCCGCCAAAACAAGCCAGGAGGGAGCTGCATGAATAAATGAGTAGCCTAGCTAGCTTGCTAGTGTCTGGGGATTAATAAATAAACCGGCTAATGCCTTATTAGCAACAGACGAGGAGTGTGTTAGCAACTACTTACCTCTTCTCTGTCTTTACACACTCGCATGAATAAATGACGAGCTAGCTACCTCACACTACCTCGCTTTCTTGCTAATGTCTATGGACTAGCATGAAAAGATATTTAGCGGCTCTGATTTTTTGTGCCTTTTTCTTTTGGTGCACACTGAGATATATTACGCTAGCTCACTAAGACTAAAGAGCTGGACGTGAGGTTGTTGGCAAAGGTAAGAACAGCTCAGAAGGAAGCCACTTGCTACACCAAAAATGCATTTTCTCGACAATTAATTATTCTTTTCTAGTAGCTTGGGAGTCTTTCGTTGAGTCACCTTTTTACATCCATATTTAACTGCCTCGGCTTTATTAGCGAGACTCCTGCGGCTCGGAGGTCGGCAGTAAATGCAGGATAATGTAGCGCGAGTGAATTAGCATGGTCAAATGTCAAAAAAATGAGGCTTTCCCCCAGAGTCCTGTCAGCAGGAATAGCGTAAGTGCCATCATCAGTTAGCTCAGACTGTCGTCAGTGACCTGGCGACGAGGAATCGCCTTCATTATGTCAAGAAGAAAAAAAGGAGACAGAGAGAAAGAAAAGAGAGGTTACATTTCTGCCATTTCTGTCTCACTCTGGTAATATACCTTTATTTCTGTTTTACAATCCTTCACTGCAGAAAGAAGGGATTTATGGCGTGTGTGTCAGGACACGCTCTGTGTCTGGTTTCAGTTGAGACTGAGAATTTTGAGTTTTTGGAAGGTTTAATATCTGTACAATTATATAAAAATAAATGTAAAAGTTTGGAAAAGTAAACCGTATATAAGGAAATTCATTCTATGTGAAAATCCCAGGAGCTCATCAAAAACCATGCCCTCTCGAGCGTCACTGTGATGTCAGTCTTTTTCCTCATATTACTGTCTTTAACGTGAACATTACCCAAAGCTCTTGACATGTATCTGCGTTGTGTGATTATTTTTACACTTTTCTCAAATTTCCATACGGCAGGAGATGCGTGCTTGTCCAAAAAAAAAGAAAACAGAGAATTTATTTATTTATTTTAATAATCTGCCACGGTTTCGATTCAGAAAACCTAACCTCTCATTCTTGCACCGTGTATGGTATCCCATGCATTTGATTGGATGATATACAGTATATTTGATATCTTAAGCGGAATTGCACAGTGAAATTCTTTATTCTTCGCATATCCCAGCTTCTTCTTAGGCTGGGGTTAGAGCGCAGGGTCAGTCGTTTTACGGCGCCCCTGGAGCAGACAGGGCACTATTATTAATATCTACCATCACTAAGGAAGATATCTGCAATAATAATAATAATAGTAATAATAATAACATATAATTAATTTGACATTTATTAGATATGATTATTATCAAGAATGATCAAATCTCTAAACAGGAAGTAGCTTGTAAAGTCCTTGTGTGAGTATACACCATCTCACAATAGTGTATATAAAACTGTAAAATGTCATTATTTTGCTATTGTACTTTACCACTTTGAGTATAATGAAAGTGTAAATGTAATCATTTGATCTGATTAATACCGGCTGCTGTAACAACACAGTGCTTGGACCCTTGCGTTTCCTGCTTGTGATCACAGTCGGTCTAATTAGCTAACAGCTAGCGTGTCAAACAACAAAAACATCTCCACACTTGTCTTTGTTCTTTAAGCGCTTAGCAGACAATTGTGCATTCTGGTTAACGAAGCAAACAAGCCCCAATCCACCTTCAGATCTGAGCGAACAGCCTGTAGCTGTGATACGTTAGCCTCAACGCACGTTAGCGCACTCTCTCAGCGCTTATCTGTCTGCCTAATGTAAATGAGCTGCCGCGCCGATTCCGTGCCTAATCCTCCGTCGTCCTTTTAATCAGCCGACGTGCCGAAAGCCAATATCTATTTTCGTCCGCCTTGATAGGATCTCGTAAGGATTTTAAGACTCCGCTCCGTGATCTCTGGGCTTCAGGGAGTTCTCATTAGGTGTCGAGGCCCGCGATCGAAGAAGCTAGTGGATTTTTAATCCTCTGGTGGGCCGTGTTGGGAGCTGGAGTTATTTAGGGGGCTTTGATTAGCCATGGCGCTGCACTTTGATTAGGAGGACTTCAGAAGCTGTGTGAGATGATGATGACGTGTGTGCGTGTGTGTGTGTAACTATTTCAGTTTGGTCTGTAATCTGCTGCTGGGTTTCCACGCTGACCTTGATTCTGTGCTGAAAGTCAGTGTTATCCCAGAGACTTCTGATGCCCGCGAGGAATTGATTTTTCTGTTTTCATGGTGGAGGAGGAGAGAGAGGCCCTGAACGGGTTCATATATGGTCCGTTTAGATGATGTGTGTGTGTGTGTGTGTGTGTGTGTGCGCGCACACCTTTTGGTCGTTCAATGCATGAGCGATTTTGTTTTTGATGTCTTATTGTGAAAAAAGAGATGCTACAGTCTTTAACACATGTTAGCATGTTGATTAGGTATAGCTATATATTGGATATCTTAAAGCATGCTCGTGAACTTTGCAACTATAGCTTTAAAACTTCAACTTAGCACATTGTGCCTTCCCGATTCATCCTATCTAGGAAGAAGATTGACAAAGTGCTGGCAAATCAATGCTAGCCTTTCAAACTTTACCTTGTAAGGTTTAACATAAAGGTTTAACATAAACTACTTTTGTGTCATTTACTTTTTGAGATATTAATGCTAGCTAGCTAACAGTTATGGCATAAAACTTTTTTTTAAATTTTTTTTAAAGTTCAAATATCTTTTATTAGTCTGAAATCGTACCGAGCAAAAGCAATGCTAATCTATGCTAGTCCTACAAACTACACGCTAACGCACTGCGCAACACCAAGGAGGTAGCAGTAGCTAGCTAAAAAAAGTGTAGCTGTTTATTGGTGAGCTTAAAATATCCTGACTAGATCCAAATTTAGATGTCACAGCTCATTATTTAGTTCTGAGTCCTAATGCACCATACTAAAGTCAAACATAGTAATACCAAAAAAAGAAAACTTACGTCAGTAGCTAGCTAGTGGGCTATGTGGGTGTGGGAATGCTTTGTTTCTACTGTAAATGCTACTTATTAGCATAGACCTCCAGGTGTTAATCAGATTATTTGCCAAGGGAAAATATCCATGCTAATAATCATTGTTATAATAAATTAATGCTAAATTTACATAATGCTAAATTTAAATGATGCTAAATAAACAATTCTAATCTGATTGGTGAGAAGTGTGTGTGTGTGAGAGAGAAATGAAAATGGGAAACAAAACAAAACAGAAAAAAACCCTTAAGGATGGAGGTTTTAACATTAGCTTGATTGAAAGCTCACGAAGGCTAATGAGACAGAATGAACGTCTCCTATTGAAGGAAAATTTCCTGTGCGGTTGGAGTTTGTGAGGAGACCCTGGAGACGTATTAAACACACGCTACATGTGTGTACTGGACTTTATTTGTGCTTCTTGCTGTATGCTGTGCTTTAGCGCGTTTTGCTAACGTAAAACAGTCAGTAAAAATACACTGCTCGTGAGAAAAAGAAATGTATGCTTAGAGATTTTACTCAACATTGGGACGTTTCTGAACTCCAAGTAGGACAAACAGCGCTTCATTGCTTACTGCTCACATTCCAGGACGGCCGAACGTGTAGCTGCAAAGTACCCACAACTTTCCTGCATAAAGTGGGCGGGGCCTATTTTTTGTGCAATGGAACCTAGCTGGTGGAACTGGGTTGATGCATTGCACAATAATTGTGTCCTGGGTTCTCGGACAGGAGAATGTCAATCAACTGCTGATTTGAATATTAAGTCCCGCCCACTGGCTCAGTCTCAATCTTCATCAGTCCGTTATGAGAGCTGTGTTTGAGCAGCAGTTTATCATTTTGCAATCACTTTTTTATAATCCACTTTCATTAAAACATTTGATTGTCGGGTCTGATTTAACATTTTTAATATTTTACTCCACTTACAAAAGAAAACACGTTTGGTCTTGTTGACTAGTCACTCTGGTGTCTTTAAGCCCAAATTGCATAATGAGAGGGGTGGGGTCGTGTGAACGCGGGAGACACGCGTCCTCTGAGGACAGATGCAGAGTCTTCATAAGGAGAGAGGGATTCACATAAACACATGATGCTTGTTGGTGTTGTGGCAGTGATGTAACTTTAATCAACGCAGGAGGGACGTGTCTCTGGCTTTAACAAGGCCAAGGACAGAGACAAGTATCTGATTCTCTCTCTTTGTTTGCATTTCTCCTGCTGCCTCTTTATCGCTCTGTCTCTCACACCTCTGTGTCAATCTCTCCCTCTCGATGTATCCGTTTTTCTTTCCCCTCTCTCTCTCTCTCTCTCTCTCTCTCTCTCTTTCAGTTGCTCTCTCACTCTGCTGTTTCTTTTATATCTTTCCGTTGGTCTGGTGTGCTGTCTCTCCTCTGAGTGAGATGAGTGTGGGTGTGTAAGTTGAATTTGTGTGAATTGAGCGAATGTGTGTGTGTGTGTGTGTGAGAGAGAGAGAGAGAGAGAGAGAGAGAGAGAGAAAGTTGAGTGTAGAAGTTTGAGTTGAGTGTTTGAGTCGAGTGCGTGTGTGTGTGAGTGGAGTGTGCGCATAAAGCCACAGTTGTGTGAGTCAAGTGTGTGCGTGCGAGTCGAGTGTACGCGTAAAGCCACAGTTGTGTGTGTCACAGTGTGTGTGCGTGTGAGTTGAGTGTGTTCACATTGCATTGTGTAAGTGAATGATTGACACAATGAAGTTGTATTCTTTAATCCACAAGTCATGAGTGAATCATACACAAGTTGTTTATTTCACTATATGAAACACACACACACACACACACTAAACAAAGTTTGTCACTTATCTCTGTCTCTGTGAATGTCCAGATTCCCGCCTGCCTTTTTAGCCCGAGTGCTGAAACTCAGTGTGTTTAAGCTCCTCTCTGTAGGGAGAGCGGCTGTGTCTCAAATCAGCACCGATGTCAAATCTCCTGAGTGCAGAGACTCGTCGAAACCTAATGAAGAGTCGAAACACACTGAGCTAAGGTCCAACCGCTCATTACTCTCTTCTTTTTATGCCATCAACCCTCTCATCTCCTCAACTTCTCACCCTCTTGTCCTTCTAGACCCCCTCGTCCCATCAACCCTCTTGTCCTTGTCCCATCTGTATCTCTTCATCCCCTTGTCCTGTCATCCTCTCACCCCATCGTCTCTTCATCTCATCATCATTTCACACTATTGTTTTCTTGCCTCTTTGTCCACGCTGCAATTTGTCCCCTTGTCCATTAGTCCCCTCGTCCCTTTGTCTCATCACCCCCTCATTCCATTTATCCCGTCATCCCCTTATCATCATTCCCTTCAACCCCCCGTCATCCCTCAGTCCCCGTCATCCCTCAGTCCCCAGGCCTCATCATGCCATGAGCTGTTTCCACGTCACTACTGTTTAAAAATAACATTAAAAACAGTTTGCTCACTGAGAAGCTGTGGTGTAAAAGTTTGTGCCCACTCATTATTTATTTAATAAAAATTAAAAACAAACCATGGGCAATACTAAGTACCCCCTGACTCAGTAGGTTGTAGATCCACCTTTAGCAGCACCAGTTTGAAGTAACTGTTTCCTGTATGACTTTGTCAGTCTCTTGATGATTGTAGAGGAATTTTGGTCCATTCTTTACTGAACTTTGCTTCAGTTCGGCAGTTATGCACAGCCCTCTTCAGATCCCACCACAGCATTTGAGTTGGGTTGAGGTCTAGGCCGTTCCAAGACCTTGATTCTTTTATTTTCAGCCATTCTGATATAGATTTACTGCTGTGCTTTGGACTGGTGTGCTCATTGTCCTGTCACATGACCAAATTTTGATCAAGCTTTAGCTGTCGGACAAATCGCCTCACATTTGCCTTTAGAAACAGAGGAGTTCATGGTTGACTCAATGACTGCAAGCTGCCCAGGTCCGGTGGCTGCAAAAACAAGCCCAAAATCATCACCCCTCCACTGCCGTGAATGACGGTGGGTATGAGGTGTTTCTGCTGAAATGTTTTCGCCCAACATGGCACTGGCCATTAAGGCAGAACAATTCCACTTTGTTCTCATGTGTCCACAGTTCTCCTCTGTCCAGAAGCCGTGTGGTTTGTCCAGATTGCAGTTTTGTGAACCTCAGCCATGCTTCCATATTCCTTTTAGACAGCAAAGACTTTGTCCTGGCAACCATTTCAAACAAACTTGTTCTTGTTTAGTCTTCTTCTAATTGTGCTGTCATGGATTTGAACATTTAATATGCTCAGTGAGGCCTGTAGGTCCTGAGATGTAGCTCTTGGGCTTTTTTGTATTTCTCTGAGTATTGCACGATCTGACCTTTGCATTATCTTGAATGCTTTCAACTAACGCTTTCCAGATTAATACGCAGCTTATTTCTTTCCCTCATGGCATTGTGTTAACATGCACCCGAATGCTCCAGACCAGAAAACTGCCAAAACCTCTGCTTTAATAGAAGTCTGCACACCTGCTGATGGTCAGTTAATTGAGGGCACGGGGAGAACATACAAACTCCAGGCACACAGAGGTGGGAACCGAACCTGTCCGGGAATCGAACCCAGACCCTGGAGGTAAAAGGCGACAGTGCTCACCACTAAGCTACCGTACCGTCCTGCCATAATCAGGTGATTTTTATTATATTTTAACACAGAAAGACACAGAAGTAAAAGAGGGGCACTACCTTTTACACACGACTGTAAATAATCATAACGTTAATAACCACATTACATTATGAAATCAGATTATCATCTTTACATGTATATTAATCTGTTTTTTTTCCCCCCTACAGATTAGATCCATCCATGTTTTGTCTTTTCTGAAGATGGATTATAAAGTCCATCATTCTGTTTGCACCATAAATAATGTAAATAATGGACGTGTGTCATCATTCATCCCACATGAATTATCCTGTGGGGGGGGGGGGGGGGGGGGG
>JAQMYL010000033.1:2073009-2086960 GCA_030014365.1 Clarias pachynema | reverse complement strand
AAAATAAATGAGCAAATGTGTTGTGTACAAAACCTTCAGTAACAATGAAGCATTTCAGAATGCAAAATAAAAATTACATGACTGAAATACAATGTAAAAAGAATTTAACTTCAAATAAATTCTGTTTAAAATTTGTGTTTTAAATATTAAAAAAATCACATTAAAAGGTTAAAAAGGCAAAATGCATAAATGCACGTTTTTGATTAATTGTGATTTTTTTGTTTTTAAAGTGTTAAATTTTGAAAGTTTACATAAATGTCTGTGAACGTGATGAACAGAAGAGGACCCTGTATGGTGGACGCGTCCCAAACCACACACTCTGTTCCCTCTACCCTACAGGCCACATAAATCTGCACGCTCACTAGAAGCAATATGAACATGATGACCGGCGTAAATCTAACTGATGGCACGCTGAGGAAGTCTGCCGTCTCCGGAGGACATTTTTCTTTCTCTTTCTCTCTCCTCCGTCTGATGGTAATGGAAATCCAGATGTGAGCGAGAGTGACGGCTTTTATATGAGCCGCTCCGGGCCACCGTGTTCATTATTCCCTCACAATAAAACTGGATTAGGGCTCTTTTATTGTCCGAGTCCGAGAGCCGAATTGCTTTTTCAATCGAGTGCTACAGAGGAACCGTTGTTCACAAACAAGCGGGTGTTGCTAACAACTTGTTTACTAGTCGAGAGCCGCTGGAAATCAAGCTAACCAGGAAAAGTGAGAGGAAACATAACAGCAGGTCTCATGCAAATATGACGACACGAATGTGCAATTCAGGACAAGAGCCATGGCAGTTTGGGAACTTATTTTTTGTAAACTTGCGGCTGACTTATTGTTCATAACTTATGGGCATGGCTTGCTCAGCTTTTTTTCATGGTGCTGATAAATTGTAGTAGCTATGTATAGCTAGATAAATACAAATTAAATTAAGTGGCTAATCAGTGCGGAAATCAGTTCTTTGATTTTTAGCATTGTGGTCAGGCTAGCCTACTGTACTAGCTACAAATACCCATGATTTCTGCAGATTTTTGAACAATTTGTCATATACAGTATATCAGAAGGATTAAACTATGGTTGCACGTTTTGTCTTACGGGAAAAAGGGTAATTTATTTAGGATAAATAGGGAAGGAAAGGCTTAAAGGAGGGAGAACAGAAAGAAAGGGAAGGAATGAATGTGCATGTGCAGGTCTGGTGGGCATTGCCCCGCTAGCATGCGGGCACAGGCTGGTGAGCAGTGGGCAGCGGCCATAGTGGCAGCGTGGGCCCACGTGGAGAACAGCTCCTGCCTTCGTCTGCTCGCGCTGAATCTCCTCTCTGTGATGGCCGGACCGGCCCCTCCCAGCTCTCTCTGTGGGCGTGGCCTCAGACGGGAGTCCTCTTTGACATCCGGCGGCTGGGCGGCTTTCCCCGGTTGGGAACAGGGGCCGTGACGTGATCCTCATTGCGGCCATTTCCTCCTTGGCGGCAGGGTCACAATAATTCGGCTCTATGCGAGAGTTGAAGAGCCGCGGGAGCTCCGACAGTGAGCTCGCGGCTGTCCTCATCGCGGCGCTCAAAGGCGTACTCGTCTTTTTGAAGTCCCTGGGGCGCGTTCCATTGCCCCGCTAGCTTGCCGCTGTTCCGTGTTCTGTTCACGCACCGCACTCACACCGCGTAGTAAAGTCCAGTCTCTCATCAGACCCCGAGCTTCACTCCCCGCTGTGTCTTATAGCGCGGGGAGAAGCCTGGGATCGTTAGCGGCGGTAGCTCACCAGCCATGCCTAATTCCGCGTCCCCGCTCCTTCGCATACCTGAAGGGGAGGCAGCCTCTACTAGTGAGCTTCGGAGTGAGAGAGGAGCGATATTGATTTGGGCGCGCACCCATCACAGGCGCACGCCGTGACATTACCATCTTACAATCAGAAAAACCATATCCAGTCATGAGCATCGCAATGTGCAGAATACTGTGCAAAGTCACAGTTCACAGTTCATGGTGCGCAAAATGTGCAAATGTGCGTTAATATGTAATGTGAAAAGTGCATCGTGAGAGTGTTAAGTCCTTTGTGGTGTTTTGATCGAGAGACTGTCTCGCCTGCGGGAAGAAGCTTCTCCTCAGTCTCTCTGTGTTGGCCTTCAGGAAGCGGAATCGCTTTCCTGACCACAACAGAGAAAACAGTCCATTGTTGGGGTGGCTGAGGTCCTTCACGATCTTCCTGGCCTTGCACCAGCTTGTTATAGATTGAGTGCAGGTCAGGGAGCTTGGTACGGATGATGCGCTCAGCTGATCGCACCACGTTCTGAACAGCTCGTCTGTCCTGCATGGTGCTGTTCCCTAACCAGGATGTAATGTTTCCCATCAGGATGCTCTCTATGGTGCAGGAGTAGAAGTTCTTAACCACTTTAGAGGGCAGTCTAAAGTCTCTCAAGCGTCTGTGGTGGCCTTTTTAACCACGGTGTTGATGTGACAGGACCATGACAGGTCCTGCGTGGTGAACACAGAGGTATTGGTCCACTCTCTCCACTGGGCTCTCGTTGATTACATGAGTCTGGTGGTTCCTCTCCTGCTTTGTACTAATGTCCACTATCAGCTCCTTTGTCTTGCTGACGTTCTCCAGATTCCTAATCTCCTCCAGGTAGGCCGTGTCATTGTTGTCAGAAATCAGGGCCACCATGACATGTCATCAGCAGACATGATGGTAGTGGAGTTGGTAGAGGCAACGCACTCATAGGTATATAGTGAGTACAGCAGGGGGCTCAGAACACAACCCTGGACGGGCTGAGGGAGAGGGAGGCTGAGACATGACTAACCGTACTTTTTACAAACATGTAAATATAAAGTGATATACAGTACATGCATAACCTTTTAACTTTACAAAGACAGTTTAATATCAACACCTGTATAATTTGAAGTAAAGCAAAATTCCCAAAACCTAAATAGATTAGCGATAATATTGCTAGTGATGGGGTTGGTGAGGTAACAGCTAATGCTAACAGTAACACTAAATACTGTATACTATGTTGCTATGTTCAGCTACATCTGCCTTTATTTCTGACAGGAAATTTTGTTCAAACTTCTGATTTAATTTAGCTTTCCGTCTAGTCTCTCTCTCTCTCTCTCTCTCTCACTCACACAAACACACACAACACACACATATACACACACAGAAAGACGGGAAATGAGGAAAAAAGAGAATAATAATTTCGCAGTCAGCCACAAAAGCGCATTTCTGAGGTAATATTTTCAGCAGAGACACAAGCGTACACGTGTTGAAGTTTCTATTTTAGCCAGCGCTCGTTTTGGTGAGAACCTATTACAGGACATCGCTGTTCTCTTCGGAGGGAATAAAAAAAATTCCATCACATCCTTCCATCGGAAAATGGAATACAGAAACAAATCATGGCTGGAATTGAAAAGTCGTCGCTCCCTGTTCGGCGCTAATAAGTGCGCACTGCGAGCGTTAAGCGCAGCCTGAGTGTCCTTACACCATGATCGGCTCTGACATCTGCTTCCTTTTTCCATTTCCTTTTCCCCACCATGTTGTTGTTTCCTTTTTTTCACTCCTTTTCAACCAGGCTATGGATAGCAGGATGAAAAAAGACTGAATTACAAATATTATTTATGGTACAGTATTTTAACTTGGACAAAATTCTAAAAAAAGCTTTTAAAAAAAATTGCCATTACACATGCTAGCTAATGGCTTCCTAACTAGCTAATACCACATTTACAATGACATTAGTCCACTAGCCAGCTAGAAATCTTTAGCGAGCGCATTCAATTGACAATATTTTGATGATAGTCACAAATATCTAGCTAATTAGTTTAGCAGTTTATATAGCAATTAGCAGGAGATTTTATAGTTACCACTTTAATATTTTAGCTTAACATACTGTATGTAAATTCTTAACTAGCGATATAAAATTTCTAGGAATGTTACCTAGGTTGCAAGCTGCTATTGGCTAGCATTACAACTAATGATTTGAAAATATTAGCTAGCTCAGATCTTTATGAAATGTGCTTATTGTATAGCTAGCTTATCAGGGCTAGCCTAATATAACTCTAAAATAACTAACGAAAGCTTATAAACTCTCTCCTAATAATTTCTCAGTAGCTAACTTTTTGTGGCTCGTTTTATAACGAGGGCATTAATTTGCTTTTCATTAACTTGCTATTAAACAAATTAACTCCTGTCACTGTACAACATAGAATTGTTGTTTTAACAGGTTTAGTTTTTGCTAGCTTGCTAGCTGTTTATGGCTATCATTACAATTTGTTTACATTGTGGCTTTAATGAAGGTTAGCTTCCTAGCTTCCTTTTTTCAACTGAATATGTAAGCTAAGTGGTTCCTTTCCATTAATGTTGGTGTTAATGAAAACGAATCTCATCACGAAACTCGGTCATCTTTTTATTCCTTAATTAACACCAGATATTTGCTGTGGAAAATGGGGCGGAGGCTACCGCAGTGCTGCTGATCCTTACACACGACTCTCACTGCTCCCGAAATTCCCTCGAAGTTTTACACTCGTATCAGTGACTCTTGTTTGAGCCAAATAAAGATCGCGTTAGTGTTTGATAACTGGAGGAATAAAGACAGACCTAGGTGGTGCACTCGAGACTTTTTTCGGACCCTAAGTTTGTTTTCTTGCCTGCGGCCGATTCGATAAATGAACGGCGGCGAGTGTCTTTTTGAAATGGGTTTTGTATTGATTTTTGTAACAACCCTGTTAGACGACGTCATGCCCTCAGCGTGTCATTTCTCGACGGCTGCGGCCCCGAGCGGGTCATCGAGGTGATAACTGTCATTTGGCGAGACAGAAAAAGCAATCATAGCTTTTTCATTACGGCGTGTTTGGCCCCCTCTTGCTTTGACGTATTGCGGCCCATGTGATTTAACTGCTCTCTTAAATTAAGTGCTAGAATATCAGGCTGTAGCTTTGGGGAGAATAAAGCCGACGTCGAGGGAATCGGAACGCCGCCGTGGGCTCGGAGCCGTGAACTCGCTCATCGATTTCTTAACTCCTACGTCCTTTTAATAGCCTACAGAGGAGTTTGATTATGGTTTAGGACACAGCCAAAGTGTTTCTAACTCAGGGAAGGTCACAACACTTCACATATAGTATCACAGGAACAGTAGTGTGTAAGAAGAGGAGTGTGTAGAGACATGGATAGTAGCCTGTAGATAAAGAGATTATAGACAATAGTGTCTAAAGAGTGTAGCGTGTAGGGAAAGAGATAGTAGTGTTGAGGTAAAAGGACAGCAGTGTGTACGGAAAAAAGGGACAGGAGTGTGTACAGAAAAGGGACAGGAGTGTGTATGGAAAAGTGACAGGAGGGTGTACGGAAAAGGGACAGGAGTGTGTACGGAAAAGGGACAGGAGTGTGTACGGAAAAGGGACAGCAGTGTGTATTGAAATGGACGTCAGTGTGTTATCAAAGGGACAGGACTGTGTAGAAAGTGTAGTGTATAGGAAAATGGACAAACCTGTTTCTTGCACAGGTTTATTTATATAACACATACTGACATAATTTATATGATTCTCAATTCTCCATTTTAAACTCCCTGTGGAAAGTGTGTGTGTGTGTGTGTACGCACGCTTTTGTGTAGAATGTCAAATGTCTTATTGATCCCAGCTGCTCGGTCCAGCTGCTCCCCAGCCGTCTCGTACCTCACAGAAGTATTACAAATAAAAACGTATTACATTCAATTTTATTAAATGACTCAGTTACTTTAGCAGTGATGTAGTTCGTTAGCTTTTAACTTTTTTCCCTATAAATTAGTTTTATTAGACTTATAAAATAATTTCACAGAACTATATTAAAAGTGTGTTGGGTACTGTATCTACACCCTACTGCCCCTATGCACTACTAAGTCAATACATAACTGCCCCTACACCCAACTGCCCCTTTCACTACTACATCTATTCGCAACTGCCCCTACACTACTGCCCCTTTCACTAAACCCTACTGAACGATCACCCTACAGACTATTGCCCCTTCCACTACACACTACTACTCACTCTGTACATGCTAGTGCCCTTACACCTTACTACCCACAATACTACCCCATCACTACACCTTTCTGCCCCTACACTCTGCTAGCTCTGCACTCTATTGCTTTTACATGCTACTGCCACCTACACTGTACTGCCCCTATACGCTATTAATCCATAGACACTACTGCCCCACATGCTGCTGCCCCTACACACTACTGCCCCTACACATTACTGTCACTACACGCCACTGACCCTACACCCCAGTACCCTTACACCTTACTGCCCTACAGTTACACAATATTACCCATAGACACTCCTGTCCCTGCACACTCCTGCCCTTACACACTACTGCCCCCAAATGCTGCTGCCAATATACACTACTGCCCTTACACCCTAGTCCCCCTACACAATATTACCATAGACACTATTGCCCCTACACACTACAGCCCAATATGCTTCTGCCCCTACACACTACTGCTCCTGCATGCTAGTGGCCATACACTCTATGGTCCGTATGCACTACTGCCCCTTTCACTACACCCTACTGTCCTTGCATGCTGCTTTCCCAATAATTAACCAGAACAATAGGTAGTGATAGCACCATATGAATTTATTGGCCAGATAGCATACGGCTAACCATCTTGTATCAGCTGCTCAATGTGACCTGCGTCTTTCTCTGTAAAATCATCTCCCTCATCCCCGACTCCTCTACCTCAACATCTCCTGTTCACCTTTCAGGATCACACACAGACAGACACACAAACACACCCTCTGACGGACACACTGTGTGGTCTCCGAAGGTGTTTGCACCCCTTTATCAGCATGAGGGTTTCATGGATGGCTGCCCTAATTGAGAATAATGAGGGTCACATTGAACATATGGTCGCTGGTGTGTGTGTGTGTGTGTGTGTGTGTGTGTGTGTGTGTGTGTGTGTCCAAAAAGTCTAAACTTTTGCCAGATTGAGATTAAGACAAAACATTAAGACATTGAGACAAAGGACTATGGACAAGGCATAAAGGATGTCTAAATTTGTGATGAATAGCAATCAGATAACTTACTTATCCATTAGTTTGTAATATTATTGTTAGCAAACAGCATTATTACATTTCAATGTTTATTTAGTAGTGTGTGAAAAAATTGTAAGAATAGTAGACCATGGAGTGTGGGACCCTAGATTGTAGGGGTAGTAGCATGTGGGGACAGTACAGTGTACTAGACAGTGAAATGTGGGGAAGTAAAGGGAAAAGTAAAGGCATATCAGAGTGTGTGGACAGTAAAGAGGCACTAGGTTAAAGGGACATTTTATGGAGACAATAGTTTGTGGGGACAGTAAATGCGGAGACAGTGGTGTGTAATAGATAGTGAAGTGTGAGGAAGGGGAGTGCGGGGACAATGCAGTGTAACAGACACTGGAGGGACAATGGAGTAGTGCAGTGTAATGAACAATGTAGTGTGGGGACAATGCAGTGTAATAGACAGTGGAGTGCGAGGACGGTGGAGTGCGAGGACAGTGCAGTGAAATAGACAGTGGAGTGGAATAGACAATAGAGTGTGGGGACAGTGGAGTTTTGATGTTGGACAGCTTTTAGCTTTTCCCTAAGCTATTGTTTCCCCCAGAACGAGGGACGGGTGAATGAATGCCAGTTGAGGAGTTCTTCCCTCAGCTGTGCCCGCTGAACCGTACTTTAGCTCTGATTAGAGTTGGCACTTTTTTGGGGGGGCGGGCGAGAGAAGAAGTGACCCGTTGTCAGGACGTGTAGCAGAGACAGCGTGAAGCTTCGCGTGAGAGATATTTAATGTCAGGAGTTTAGACTTCTCCATAAGTGCCATGCGATCCTCTCACACACCCTATAAATCTCACCTCCTGTCTTCTGCCCGACGACTCTCTCTCTCTCTCTGTCTCTTTCTCTCTCTTTCTCCCTCTCTTGTGACCAAAATACCTCGTTATACTTTTGATCCATTTACACATGGAATATAAGTGTTTATTATGTATTTATTTATCATGTTTACAGAATCATTATATTTGTAAATGACATTTAAATTTTAGTAACCCATACGACATAATTTTGTTATTTTATATAAGTTTATTTTATTACTTGTCCTGTTATTCCGCAAATATGGTGAAGCAAATTTAATAGATGAAAGCAGATGAACAGATTTTTCATAAAAGGTTTTAAAATAATTCATTTAGTTTTCTTCAAATAGCTATAATTTTTTTTTTTTTTTTTAAGTATATAAATTTTTTTTGTATCATATATCATATTTTTAAAGTAAATAACATGAGGGCTGTCCCGAAAATAATGCAAAAGTGGGTGTAACTTGGTCTCCCACTGTGGTTTGTCATATTCAAAGTAGATTTTGTGATAAACAAAAAAGGACATATTGCTTGCTTTTATTGTGATTGGGCTTAAAATTAGTGTATTAATGGTTAGGCTTTATTTAGAAATAAATTAAAGATACCATATAAATAAATTTAAATAACTTTTAAAAAATTTCCTTAAAAAAGGAGCGTTCAAGTAAAACCGGGACTTGTGAAGAAATTTCATAAATTCCGTGAATGAAGGCGTACTTACAGAAAACAAGCACAGTACGGGGATGAGAACAGTTGAACATTGAAAACATTTTAAATAACGCTGCACGTTTGTGAATGACAATCCCGGCCGATGTAGTTTGGAGCAAACTGCAGTCGTTCCCGAGAACCTTCAGCAAGTAAAACGTCTGATCCTGTCATTCACCAACACCGCTTGCACGATACAGTTGTTGCCACGTCCCCCGTACAGTCCTGACCTCACTCCAAGACAATTCCACATGTTTGGGCCATTAAAGGAGTTCCTGGGAGGCCAGAGTTTCAGACGTGAATCAGACAGGCAGTCCGATCATGGCTCCGGCGTACTGAGAAAACTTTTCACCTTGATGGTGTCCAAGCACTAGTGAAACATTGGGATTAAGTGGATTAGTGTATCAGGATATGATAAATAACAGGAGTTTTCACCCCTTAAACAGTTTAACAGAATTGTGTGCTGTTATTTTGCTCAATTATCAAAAGTCCCGGTTTGACCTGAACGCCCCATGTAGGTTAACAGGGTGATGACAAGCACTTTATTGATAATTTATTCCAGGAATAAAAGGAGCTAATGGAAATTCTTAGGCTTTAAAGCCGAGGTATTTAGACGAGCGCTGCCGACGTTAGAGAGAGAGATAACGGGCCGCTCGGACTCGGGGAAGCGTCAGCAGCTGCCGGAGAGCATTTACATTACAGCTAACTCTATTTCCCTAATGGACAATTCAATTAGGGAGCCTCCGCAGACGCCCTTATTTCCCAGGGGTCTCCGAGCTGCAGATTTATTTCCTTCTGGCTCGGGTTTATTCGACGTCCTCTGCGGCCCAAAACGTCTGTCATAGCGTTTTATGTTCGGACTAAATAATATTTGAAAAATCTGAAAAACTGGGTTGATTCATTTCCTATAAGAGCAGCTGTGATGGTGTGTAGTGCAGCTGCAAATCTGTGTGTGTGTGTGTGTGTGTGTGTGTTTTACATTCTTGTATGTGATGGTTTCCATGGTAACAGCTCATTGGGCTCAACAGGGACTCGTACGGCTGATTTAAGGAGACGTTTATTTAATATCGGTGTAAGGAGTCTCCAGTGTTGGGGCTTTGTAAAATATAAAAATGTTTTGCTGCTGTTTTTCTCTGCAAACAGCAAGATACATGTAGATTTTATTATTATTTTTTTCATACTCGCTTGTTCCACAATGTTAAACATAGCCATATATGGATATAAAGTTTTATGTGTCGAGAAATTAAACATTTCATGATTCCTAGTTTTTGAAAAACATATGATCAGTTGCCTTAAAAATGTATGAGAACAAGTGAGTTTCTGTTTCTTGCTAACATGGGAGCAGATATAAATTTTTGGATATTATACATTTTAGAGTTTAATTATTCATATTTATTAAAATTAAAATTGGCCAGGAGTGTTTCTAGTCCTGTACGTCATGACCAGACTGCACGCTGAAATACCAACATGACAAGCACGTAGCTCTGAGCATGCTGTGTTTATGGTCTTAAAACGTCTCCGCTACACCTGCGTGGAAAAGGTGGAAAAATTCAAAGCAGATGATGAAACCAAGGGAATAAAAATAATAATAAAAAGTTACTTAATGAACATTATTGCTGGTAACCTGAATACAAACAAATTTATTTGTGAATTGTTCTGTAGGAGCGCGAACGGAAATTCATTAAAGAGTTTGTTCATATACAGTAAGACACTTTGCTCTGAACTTTGAGATTTTTTCCATGAAAGTTGCATTAAAACTGTTTGAACGAACCTGCAATAAACGCAGATCCTCAAATGAACATGGATTTAACTAGCTGCTCAATCCAAAATACAAAACTGATGGCACTGTGTCCTAATTATTCTTCTTCCTTTTATGGTGTTTTGGAGCCGTGGCTAAGTGTGAATCAGATCCAGTCTCAAAACTTTTGGTCATTTTCGTCCATTTGGTGTTCATCATGGCGTCGGAGTTTATCAACAAAACAGAAAAAAGTGAAGAGAAAAGGATAAAGAGAAGAAAAAAAGAAATGTGAGTACAGCTGAAGAGGAAAGAAAGGAAGAGAGAGAGCGACGAGGAAAAGAAGGACATGAAGAAGAGGAAAGACTGAGAAGAGGAGGGAAATGATTAAAATAGAAAAAAAAAAGTGTGGAAAGAAGGTGAAAAAGAAGAAAGTAAAAATATGGGGCTAAGGAGACTCTCGGTGGGGGGGGGGAGCGTGATCATAAAGAGTGGAATCAAAGGATAGGAGAAAAGTTGAAAAGGAAAAAGATGACATTAAGAAGCAAAAGAAGAAAGAGAAAGAAAGAGAATGTGGAAAAAGAAGAAAAGTTGAGAAAAGGTGGAAGAGGCAGAAACAAAGGAGAGAAAGTAGAGGAAACAGATGAAAGTAGAGGAGGGATGAGGAAAAGAGAAAAAAGGAAAGAGAAGACGAAGGAGGAGTAAGTGCAAAAGAAAAGCGAGAGGAGGAGGAGTGATGGAGGAATTAACGAACACTTGATATCACTTCATTAATGATCGTTAGTTGTTGTTACAGTGAGAAAGTTTCTGTGTCCCAAAAGAGAAGGTCATCAAATAAAGCTGTGTGTGTGTGTGTGTGTGTGTGTGTGTTCAGTATCAGTGCCTGACCTCTGTGTGACCTTCAGCAGGACGGCAGACAGACGGGTTGGTCTCTGTGATGATACACCCCTCCCCCTCCCCCTCCCCCTCCCTCCTTCACCCGTATGGGTTTCTCCCTGCTGCATACCTGCGCTGTTGATTCTGGACGGAGCCGAAGCTGGAGCAGTAAATCAGCCGGTTCTGCATCTCGTGTTCTCCATCTCACAAACACACACACACACACACACACACACACACACACACACACACACACACACACAAACTTCTCCTTACTCTTTTCTCTTTCTTTTTTCAATCTTATTTTATTTTTATTCATTTTTCTTTCTCCTATTCTTTTCCTTTCTTTTCTCATTCCTTTATTATATTTTCTTACTTTCTTAATTCCTTTCTTGTCTTTTATTCTGGTTTTGTCCTTTCATTCATTTGTTTTCTCTTAATCTTATTTTCCCCTTTTCCTTCCCCCCCCTCCCTCCACCACTTTCTTGACTACCTTCTTCCTCTTCCTTCCTATCTTTCATCCATCCACCTCTTCTCTCTCTTCATATCATCACTTCTTCCTTACGTACTTTATTCTCTTCCTTTCTTTTCCTTGTTGTTTTTGCTTATCTTTCTTTCAAGCTTTTGTTCATTATCACTTTCTCTCTCTGTTTTTTTAAAATCTTTTCCTTTTCTTTCTATTTTTTTCTTCTTCCTTTGCTGCTTCCCTCCTCTTCTACCCTTTCTCATATTTTTTAAAGATTTTTCACTGTTCCACTGTTGTTTTCCTCCACTAAGTTCTCCTTCTTCATTCCTTTTCCGTCTTCCTCTTCCTCCTCTCTTTCTCATCTCCCTGATCGAGCACCTGACCTCTCGCACTGCTCGCTTATCCGCTAGAGAAACTGATAGAATGTTCTGTAGTGTTTTATATCATCCTCATTATAGACACTTCACACACACACACACACACACACACACACACACACACACACACACATGCTATCATCATCAGCGTGGCCAAGCATCACAGCACGGTGTGGATTGTCCAAACACAGCCACGTCAGTGTGTGATGTATGAAAGAAAAGTGAAAGCGTGACCTCAGTAACGTGTCTAAACTCTAACAACTCGTATTTCTGTCCTGAGCCACGTGCTTAGTACCGTAGACAGCATGAGCGGACATGCTGTTATAGGAAAATGATCAACAACAGGGTGCAGTAATGAGATTCACACTTGATTACATTTGTTTATTAAAAAAAAAAACACATAAGGAATCATAAGGAAACATAAACTGATCTGTCCTGGAAGTTATAACTTTATCTCCGACACTCGAGACTCCTTCCATAGATGTCACGCATCCTCCAAAGGTAGCTGTCGACGTGGTCTGTCTAACCTTGTAGACCACGTATGCCGAATCGAAATGAAACATTGTGGTTTACGTAGGTTTTCCTAATTGTGCCACCAGTTGTTTCTGCTCTTACCGTGGTACCATGAAGTGTCGTCCCTGTTGCCTAGCAATACTTCAACTTGGCTTTTTAAATATTTAATATATTTTAATATTTATTAGTATTGTTAACTACTCATCTGAATTGAAACCCAGTATTTACATTTGAATTTGTACTGCTCGCGTCCTGCATCCTCCATCATCTCTTGTATCTTGGGATACGTTGGGCCATGATGGATCTACCCATGAAATCCCTCCTTGTCAGGGGAAAGAAGGCTGCATTTGACGAAGCCTTCAAATTGGACATCCTTAGTGAAGATGCTGTGATGTATGCGGTGTTCATGGTTCTGATCAGGAATCGGAACAGGATTGCATCAGAACAAGCTGCTGTAGGGTATAAGTGCAAACAGGAACTTGCGTGTTTTATACTGTAAAAACATTAATTATAGATTTAATTAATAACTTAAAAAGGACGTACTGTTATATCTAAAAATGTCCAAATGTAAATGGCTTGTTTTTTTAGTCTGAATGACCATTGCATATATTACCACATATATATATATTTTTCGTTCATAAGTTTAATCCAACAGAAATTACATCGCAGCTAGCCGCCTGTTTTTTGGCGTTTCGTGATTTGCTGTTTCATTGTATTGGAGACATGTTTTCAACCAATCATAGCACACGTAAGTGGGCATAAACCATCGCTTATTGGAAATATCTCGGATTTTTTCGCCTGGTTAACACATACTTAAATTTAATAAGTTACTTGGACAGAGGAAGGAGGGCTAACAAAAAAATGTTTTTTAACAGACAAAAAATTTCAGAGGTGTTCAAAATGTAAAAAAATTTCATATATTTTCTTAAGATCGTATTTCTGTTTTACAAATCATTTTCATAAAAGCTACAGCAATCATGTATAAACTTTAAAATAATTGCATCAGATTGGTGTAGCTAGCCTGCAAGGCAATTTACTGTATTTTAATAAATGCCAATATTGCAACTTAAATTCTTGAAATAACCAAAAGTTTATTTAGGTAACTTAACTTCAATCAGTAGGATGTTAAGTTGTTAAGGAAGACTAAGAAAGTAAATCACACATCACACTTAAACACACAGTAGACACATTTCCTGTTAATTAAATTAATAAATATGAACGTATTTATCTATCAATCATTTACCCCAGCTCCTTTTTTGGTTCTGAGGGACGACGGTTGCTAAAAAATTAGTAAGTGAAATTCCTGAGGCGTCTCTTCTCCTTGTCTTCTCCTTCATGTCGCTCAACCGCCGCGTTATCGTGACTGATGTTGGAAATTCCACTTTGAGATAAGTGAAGGAGCTTAGCATAATCCTGAGCAGTTCAAGTTAAAGAAGTGGTGCGCTCTCTCTCTCTCTC
>JAQMYL010000033.1:2019365-2032044 GCA_030014365.1 Clarias pachynema | reverse complement strand
ACATGTATTCCGTCTTGCTGCGGCTAACCTTCATTCCTCTGCTTTCCAGAGCGTACCTCCACCTCTCCAAATTTTCCACTATTATTTTTACTATACTTAAAATATTTAAATTATTTTATATTATATTTCAATTCTTGTGAAGAATGTTTTAAAGATTTTTTTAACATTTAAAAATATGTATTAAAAGTGATAGGAAGCGACTCATGAAAGACAGAACAGCAGGCTTATTTCTTAAGACAATTTTTTAGGAAAGACATGACACTGAGAAAGTATGATAAAAAACAACATCATTATTATCTTTTTTTAAAAGAAAACAGGTTGTGCATATCGATCCGGTGAAGCTTCATTAGCCATAAACTGACACGTCTGATTGATGTCTCTCTAAACTCAGCCTGTGCACGGTGCTACCAGGGGAATCTCGCTATCGACTCTGGCCGTTTGTGTAGCGAGGCCTCAGGAGAGTTTTTGTTGCGTTTAATGGGCTCCATCCATTCAGCTTCCCTTTGATAATTATTGTTTTACCGTTCGCTTCACGCCTGAGACGGGAATCGCTTCCACAGCGCGCCTCGGGTTTTTCAGCACTGCGGTTAGCTTATTTATCTGAAGCTTGACAAGCTTGCACTCAGGAAAAATGAAGAAATAAAAAAATAAATAAAGGAATTATCACACCGAGATCACACGGAAACACAAGCTAACAAGCTAGCTAGAGTATCAAAAACCACCTCAGTGGTCAGATTTGGAGTTAAAGCTAGAGTGCTAAAGCTATCCTAGGCTAGATAGCATGTGTTTGCAATTCCGATTTATTCATTTATTATTTTTTTAATGATGATAACGCAAACTCTGATATAAAAAAATGACAAACATTTGGATTAGCCATTGTGGATTAGCATAGTTACCAAATGTAATAACATAAAGCTAGTTACTGTAATCTTCATGACTGCATTTAGCTTGGTAGCCGAGTTAGATAGCTATCTGATGTTATACACACTAGGTTGATCTATCAGAATGCGCTTTATAAGTTGTTGAATGCATAATTTGTTTATTTTTCTTTTTTTAGCTTGACATTAGAATGCATTTAGTTGAATACCGATTGATTAGCTGAGTAATAAGCTCATTTAATGCTACGCTAAGCACCGTTGCTTCTCTCGGCACCCGAAGCGCTATCTCTAAGTGTGAAATGAAGAACTAGCCTTAAGCCGCATGCTGAGAGATGAAAAGGGAAGCAGACGTCGATCACACGGATCACGGTGTGACCTGGGCGCACGTCAATACGTTTGAAACAGTCGTTTGTATCAGCAGTTGTTTCTGTAATGAAGATCTTACCCAGATCTTTGCCATTGATTAGCACCATTAGCTTATTGACGCGGCTAACGCTGAGTCCGGAGTTTCCATAGCGGAAAAAGAAGAACAACAGGGGTTTAAGTTCAGAGTAGTTTTAGGAAACACTCCATACTCTAAGTGGAAATGTTGGCTAAATGAAAACGGCTAAAAGAAATATTATTAAACCTTGCTCAGTTGATTAGCCTGTTATGAGCTTGAAAGAATACTAATACTTTAACCTCATTAGCATTCATTGGTAGGTGAACAAAAAAAAAATGGTAATCTGTCACTCAGTTTACTATTGGCACATGTTAGGGTGTTTATGATATGCTAGCTCATGTATACAACTGAACTCTAGTCTTAGTTTTTGTTTGTCTGTTTACTTAGCTTGTTTACCATCTTGTTTCTAATGTTATAGCGTGCTCTGTGCTATTTCCGCAGTTTTGTTCGCTGCTGTGTGTGTGTGTGTGTGTGTGTGTGTGTGTGTGTGTGTGTGTGTGTGGATTAGCATCCCTGCTATGCGATCATAAGGAGGCTAAACGCTGGAAAAAAATTTAATTGCAAGAAAATATTTAAGAAGTCTGACATTTTGGCAATGTACTTAGCCCCCATCGTTCGATGGTTATTGGCCGCCTCAGTGTGAACTACAAACCGAGTGATTTTCACACCCTTTCATGTAGCCAAAATCAATCTGACTTTCTGAGTAGGATCATTGATAGGTACACACACGTACACACACACACACACACACACACAAGGTATTCATCAGCACTGGAGCGATACATTAGCTTATCTACATCTCACTGTGTAGCAAAAGGAAATCCATGTGTGAATCTCTCTGAAAAATAAAAAATTAACACACGGCTAGTCAATGCTAACTCTGTCTGACCCTACATATTTCTTACAGAAATCTATTTTAACTTTGATCTACCCAACCTAGCATCTGCAAAATGGTTATGTAAAATACCGGCTTTATTAATCAAATCATTTTACAAAGTTAAAAAAAAGTAGGTTATTGAATGTAAGCTATACTATACTATACTATACGATACTATACTATCGGGATTATTCAGCATTGCTATGGCTAATATTATATAGTATACTGTATTTATTTAAAATTGTAATCTTGTCAAACTGAGTAATGGACACAAAAGGGTAGTCGTATCATTTTACAATTTTATTCATCCGTAAAAACCTAGAAAATTAACCCAGCTAGCTAACACAAGGTAGAATATTTTGTTACAAACTGTAATTGAAACAGCTACTGCTCACAGGTTAATGAATGTTAATTATTATAAACATTAAGATTTACAAAATACATAATAATATTGTTCACAAGTAGCTTAGCAAATCTTTGCTGGTTTACTAAAATCGCACTTAATTTTTACATGAATTTTTCATGAATTATCGTTCATGGCGATTGGTGAAAATCCTGTTAGAAAGGAAAATATCCATGTTGTACATTCATATTTAAGTACATTTATATTACAAATAATTCTGCACTCGTTGTGAACAAGCTACATAATACATAATATATGATGTGTATATTAGCTACATAAGCTACATAATATACGATGTGTAAGATAGACTTTAACCCTAAGCTGGTTAACGTTTGGTCATTGTTTGTGCATCATGGCGATGTCACATCATTGGGTGAACTGAATTGAATCTAAGCCCCGCCCTTTCTGACTCAAATCAGGACACGCCCCTTCTGTCTAACCTCGCCCGGATTACTCGCTCGAGCGCTAAATTTGCTCCATTCCTCGTCTCGCCTCTTCAAATCTCCATCGCTTTAGGAGCTCCGTGGCTTCAGAAGACGAGCAAAAAGAGAGAAAGAAAGAAAAACACGAGTGAAAGAAATCCGCTAAGGCTTTCTTAAAGTGACGCCTCCTGCTCTGCTTCGGCTGCCACCAAAATCCAATAGCGGCCTTAATCTGATCATCTCACCTTTCATGCTTGCGTCTCAAATCACCCCCCCCCCCCCCTCCGACTTCCTCCCTCCTCCCTCCATCTCTTTTCCCACAATCCTCTTGTAACAGCTCCAGTCTGGTAGTGTGTGATAAGACACTAGAAATTTAGTCATCATCTTGTGTGGGAAAAAAAGAAGCTTCTCTGAGGAGGGATTATGATATTCCCTATAACCTTACATCAACCATGGAGAGGAGATACACAGGCCCCGCCCCCTTTTTCTTTCTTCTTTTTCTTACGCAGCTCCTTCTCAGTAAAGAGTTACAATTATAATTATTATTATTATTATTATTATTATTATTATTACGATTATTATTATTATTATTATTATTATTATTATTATTACTACTACGATTATTATTATTATTATTATTATTATTATTATTATGATGATGATGATGATTATTATTTTATTATTAGTAGTAGTATTAAAAATTTACTAAAATAACCACATGCTAAAAAAAAGGTACTTTACCTTAATTTTTATGATCGTCATGCTAACATTAAGGGTTTACAGTTAATTTAATACAATTTTAAAAGTATTTATCGTGGTGTGTTGTTGTAACAAAACATCTACAGTAATGTCTACCACAAAAACAACATCAATCTAATGATCTAATGATCTGTGCACATAAATGTAACATCACCTCTGGGTCAGAGATTCATGAGGAAATCAAACTCTTAATATTGTGTGTGTGTGTGTGTGTGTGTGTGTGTGTGTGTGTGTGTGTGTGTGTGTGAGGCTTATCTCCTCCCTACAGATCATCATCATCATGACAATATGTTTAATTACAGCCTGACGATTCAAACCCCATTTTTCTTAATTCTCACAGCAGCAGTGTGATGATCTACTGCCCTGATAGTGTGTGCACGCACACACACGCGCACACACACACACACACTGTGTGACAAGTCCCTGTGGATAAGCTGTTACTATAGAAACCGTAGCGCGTAAGCACGAGCATGTTAAGATAAACCCGTGCTTTACACTGTAGCTGAACTACTGCAGGACAATCAGAATCTGGGATTTAGAAATCTGGATAAGCAGTAGAGAAGAAACAATTAATGCAAGTCCAGCTCTTCGATGAACACTGGCCAGTTGTTTGTATGAGAGCGTGAATTGATAATAATGCAAGACGGGATTGCTTTTGACGTCATGAAAAGTTTAATAATGTGCATGTTAACCTTCTTTAATATTCAGTAGTGTTCTCCTCTACCCAGTACTGCACTATGTAGGGTTTATTGTTGCTAGCAACAATTGTAGAACAAAATAAACACACTGTAGGGGACTTCAAAATGGAGGGCACACTAGGACACGACATGTCAGTTTGATTTGAAACAGAACGTAAATCTGGGTCATAAACTGATCTGAAGTTTCAGATATAAATGAAAAGCATTTACTAATTTGGAGTTGTTTTTGTTATGGCAACACTGGAGATAAAGAAGTCAACTAACTGAAGGGGAAAGGACGTAGGATGTCTTTGATTCAATACAACTTTCTCTAAGTGAACTTTACGGATCTTTGTCTTGCAAGCCGAGTGGGTGAAGCATCGAGTCTCATTAACGTTTGATAAAGAAACCCGAGCAACTTGAAAACCCCATCTACCACTATTCATTCAGGGGGCGAAAAATCAATCACAGGTGAACATGAAGACCTGAAACAAGCGTCATCCCAAATCAGGAGTGGACATGACCGAGTGTAAAAGGTATTGATGACAGGTTTATGACACAGAATTTCTCATTTGTGAAAAAAAAAAAATGTTAATGTTAATGATCTGACTACAAACAAATGACATGTTAAAACTGCTAACCTGATAGGATTTTATTTTTGTTAGTTTGTGAGGAAGTCATGTTGATCTCTCTCTCTCTCTCTCTCTCTCTCTTTTTGCTAATCATATCTTGATATCCAACATGACCTAACCTAACAGGATTGCACTGAGTTTTGTTAAGTTGTGTTTAACCCTGTCTTTGCTAATCCTACAGTAGATAGCTAGTGTAAGCTAATCTGACAGTATTTCCATAAATATTGTTCATTCAATTGATTAATTATTGATCATTAGCCTGATGGCTAAAATGAAACCTGATAGGATTCCTGACAAAAATATTAAGGGAAATGATTGTCTTTAAATTTATTATTATTATTTGTGATAATTATCCTCTAGGACAAACATTTAAAGCAAACTCATTAAGTTATATATCTACATATGTTTTTATATCTTTGTTTAAGTATGATCATATGCTGGAAAGTAGTGTAAAGAAAAAGAAAGAAAGAAAGAAAAAAAGAAATAAAGACAATAAGGGTAGGATAGACGGGTAGGAAACGTTTTGGAGAAAACAGATGGAGTAGGAAGGAATGAAATGGAAGAAAAAAAAATTAAATTATGGTAAAAAGAAGCGAGAAGGAAGTATGGACAGATCACCAAACTGCAACTCAGAAGGAAGGACTAAAAGAAGTGATGAATATGGATAAATAAATGAAGGAACAAGAAGAAATCCAGTATAAACTACACAAATATAGAAAAAGAATGCTAGGAAAAAGAAATTAAAAGACGATAAGTGATAAAGGAAGAGGAGAAAAGATGACTTAAAGTGAGTTGAAGGAGGGAGGGAAGTGATCATCTCTGTCCTGCTGTTTTCGAAAGAAGATTTAAAGGCCTGATCCTAAACTGAGTGCTTCCCAAGTGTGCACTTCATCCCTATCTCACCACACACTGACAGTATCTCTCTCTCACCTAGATACACCTCCTGCTGCACTGTTGAGTATACACACACACGCACGCACGCACACACACACACACACAGGACGCCTTACTGTTTGTTTGCTTTCCACTTATGGGCCTTCTTAAGTAAAGTAGGGTTTAAGTAAAGGTTAACACACACACACACACACACACTTGCTCACTTGCCTTCTGAATCCATAAGCCTCCACAAAACAGCTTTTTAGCCATGATTGGTTTCCGTACATTGACACATGGTCTTTTGAAACAGTGAATGTTTTACATGATGGCCAGCAGCATTGGAGATTCGCCAATATGAGCATCATGAACTTGTGGAGGATTTTTTAAGTCACTTTAATAAGGATTATATGCTGAACCTCGAGATTCCATGGATATCCTGGCAACGAGGTTTGCATGGCTATGCAGGACCATGAGAGTCTGTGTATATCTTGAAACGTGAGATTCTGTTAATATTCTGGATTGAAGAATTCTGTGGATATTCTGGACCATGAGCTTCTGTAAATATCCTAGACTGTAAGATGGCATGGATACCCTGGACCATGAGATTCCATGACTATCCTGTAACTTGTGATTGTGTGGATATCATGAATGGTGTGACTCTCCTGGACCAGCAAGAGAGAAATAGATAAAGAGCAAGTTAGAAAAAAGAGCGAACATGAAATTCTTTTTGAAACTGTCAAAATCTGCCACAGAGATGTTTGTCATGATTACACGACGCTGCAGTGAGTTGTTTGAGGTGTTTTGAGTGGCGTGCACGCTTCATGACCGGGACAACATCACTGATCAGGAAGACCTTCAACGAGCTCAACCCCTGAAAATGTCAAAACCATTTGCAACTTGTGCATGATGATTGTCAGAGAACAATCTACAGAGAACGTCGCTGCCATTCTCGGTGTGTCATACAGAACATTCCAGGTGATCCTCACATCTGTTTGCACATGCGCCGTGTTGCTGCCAGGTTCATCCCCAGGCTGCTGACCCAGGAGCAGAAGGAACATCGCATTGAGGTCTGCCAAGAACTCCGTCAGCGTGCTGTGGACGACCCATCATGGAACAGAGCCTTCACAGTGGAAGAGCCCATCATCTCCACGACCGAAAAAGGTGAGTGAACGCTCAGTGTCTTTTTTGCAACATTCATAGCATTGTGCATTGAGAATTCATCCCAACAAGCCAGAACGTCGACAGCAAATTTTACTGCCAGGTTTTAAGGCGTCTAAAGGAGGACATACGGCAAAAAAAACGAGCTTTAAACGAAGTTAATCTTGAAACTTTTTGATACCCCCTAGTAAACTCATTTTTTATTTTGCACAGGGTCAAGACTGAAGATGGGAACAGTGTGTGTGAGGACAAACCAAACAGCCATGTTTATCTAGTAATGAGGTGATACTATAGAGCCAGACACGCCCCCTAGGGCAGGACAAATACTGTACATACTAAACACTGTTTCAAAGGATGGTCATGAAAAGAATGATAAAAATCATGGAAGTGACAAAGGCACAGAAATGAAAAAAATTAGGAAAGAAAGAAAACACTAAACAGTTTGAGAAATGGATGAAAAGAGAAATTATAAGATCAAAGTTAATACATAAAACAGAGGAGGGAAAGAACTTTAATCATACGGTCAGCACATTATTGGCAAGCTCATGATGCATCACATCCTGTGTTTAAAAAAAAAAACAAACATCTGTTCCTTCAGCAAGAGATGAGTAGGATAAAGGAAATGTCACTGGGAAAAAAGAGAAAAGGAAAAGTAGTGCGAGTTTGAGTTTGACGGACAAGAAGGGAAAAAAAGAAATGGAGAAAGAAAGGGAGGGGAATAAAGAGAGAGAGAGAGGGAGAGAACCAGGTCCATCATGTCCGACAAGGTGTCCTTTTTGAGATTTGGAGCTCGGAACGATCACAAGGAAGTTTATCAGCTCTGCTACGGATGAGAGGAGAAGGAGAAGAGGAAGAGGAAGACGAGGAGGAAGAATGAAAAGAGTCCATTCCCGTTTATCCCGGCTCCCGGCTCGCCTTCAAAGGCCACAAATAAATTACAGTCAGCGTTTGATACAAATTGATTCCTCGACTCGGAATAACAATGAGCCGGGGCGTCCGTGTGTGTGTGTGAGTGTGTGTGTGTGTGTGTGTGTTAATCACGGCGGACTCAGCTTGGCTTTGTGGGCCGTCTCGATAAGAGAAATCACATCACACCTGATCTCCGCCTGCCAGCGGACAAACAAGTCAACTTAGTGCCCTAGTTTTATTTTTTTTGTAGTTGTCTGTCTGTGGTGGAATAGAGGGGGAGGAGACGGAGAGAGAGAGAGAGACAGACTGTGGGAGAGAGAGAGAGGGATGAAGGAGTATCTGGAGCTGATCTTATCTGGAGAAATGAGATATTGGCAGCAGGGCCGTGGAGTGAAGTGAAGTGAAGTGCGCACTCTCTCACCCAGCTGAGCGGGTTAATAGGGTTGGGAGGCTAATTGGATTTGCTGGGGGATTGATAAACAGTGGCAAAACACACACACACACACACACACACACACCTCACACGGATTCCCAGCGTGGCCGTGAAACAGGACTTGGCCGTGATTTTTAATCAAATACCATTTAACCTGTGTGACCTTCAGGCGACCTCTAGGATTAAAGTGAGTATGTGAGTGAGTGAATGAGAGTAAGAGAGAGAGAGAGAGAGAGAGAGACATCAGCATTTATGTTTATACAGACACATGCTATATAATGTGATATAGAGCTCAAAAATGTTAGTTTATGTAATAAAGGAAGACATGAATTAGGATAAAAGGGAGGGAAAAAGAAAAGTGAGGCGAGAAAAAACAAGAAAAAGGAGAGAAATAAGAAATATGAATTTTGTACATTATCTTTTACAAAGATAAAGAAGAAAACAGAGGGAAGAAAATGAAGGAGGAGAGAAGAAGAAGGAAAACTGACAACAGAAGAAAGAGAGAAAAGAACAAGGGTGGATGATGAGAGCATGAACAAGATTGAGAGAGGGGGAAGAAAAAGTGAAAAAAGTCAAGACAAGAAAGAGGAAAATGAAGAAAAGGATGGATAAAAGAAAGAATATGTGATGGGGAAATGGATTAAAGGGAGGGAATGAAGGAAGGAAGAGCAGTTGATTTGCACAAGATGAACTGTTGAAATGTAAGAATGTAAATGTGAATGATGGTAAAGAAAATAAAAGAGATGAATGAATAAAGAATAAAATTAGGGAAAGAAGAAGAAAACGCCTACAAATGAATGAGAAGTTGAGAAAGAAAAAAGTGAAAAATTAAGGAAAGAATCGATGAAGGATGTTTGATGGGTGAAAAATGGATGAAAGAGAAATTATGGGAGACAAATGTAGCAGTACATCTATCTATCTATCTATCTATCTATCTATCTATCTGAAATGCAAATAATGAATAAATAAAAATATAGGTAGTGCCTTTAAAAAAACTTTTTAGATTAAAGATTGTATGTTTTGGTGCATTTGATTTGCATTTGATTAACAGGTAAGAAAGAAAGAAAGAAAGAAAGAAAGAAAGAGAAGAGGAAGAAATGTGAAAATAAAGTCAACAAATACTGAAAAAATGAAAGAATTTGAGTGGAAAAATAAATATAAGTGAGGTGTAAAAGGAAAAACTAAATAAGAAAATAATGGGAAAGTAAGGAAAAAGAAAGAACAAATGACAAGAGAAAAAGCAAAGAAAGAAAGGGAGAATAGTTGTGAGGTGAACACCAGAAAAGCCCAGCTGTAATCTAATAAACAACGGAAAGACGGATATAATCACAGAAATATGAAGTTGCAGGGGAAACATGAATCATTGCATGTTAACGTTCAGACGTCTCGACTGTTCGCATAAAGTTTGCCATCTCTCTCTCTCTCTCTTTCTCACTCTCTCTGTCTCTCTCTCTCTCTCGCTCTCTGTCTCACGTGCTTATCTCAAACACATCAAATGCATGTAGTCCCTCTGACTCGGCCCCTAGGAAGTGCGCACTTTCTCCTTGGCAGAGATATGTAAATGTGAAGAAAGGATGCCTGCGAGTCCTGAAAAGCTGAACGAGATTAGTCAAATCGAATCATTTCAGGAAAAAAAGAAAAGCCAGGGGTTTGAACATTAGCGAATGCTCCAGGCCGGGTCACCGTCTTTAACACATGTTTACACACTGGAAGAGGAGGAGGAGGAAGAGGCTTGGCCTGGGTTTACTGGAATTAAGTAATAACAACATCCTTTCTATCCCTTCTTCATGCTTTCATTTGTTCGTAAATATTTTCAGTAAGTTTCAGTAAGTTTTTATGAAGACAAGAACGGGCTGAATTCTGTGTTCCAACCTCAAACATGCTTCAGATTCGCGTGCAATTAGTCAGCAGTGAAATAATTTAAATTCTATTTTATATTAATGTTGATTTTATAAAATGCTCTGAAGATGTCATAAAACTTTATGTCTGACAGTGGAGACTCCCTCCATACAGGTTAAATATATAAACATTTCCTTACAGAAACCAGATGACGTCAACCACTACACACCATGAATTTGAATGAGGGCATTAATATCACAACCAGAACGTGGACTTTTAAAAGCACCATAGTGTAGTTAATCCTTCGGTAATAAATACATACATCATTTAGCTATCCATAATATGCTATTAAAACCAAGAAAAAAGATTTATTTTGCTTTTTTTTTTTTTTTTTTTTTTTAAATAGGTGAGTAATAGGTGCCATTACTTTTGACTCTAACTTTTTTAATTAAGTGAATCAAAAGAATATATTCATAAATATTATTTTACAGTATTTGCAACAGTTTTTATTTTATCATTTAAAACAAAATCATGCTATAAAATGTATTTAGTTGAAACATATTTGAAATAAAACATCAATTAAAAAAATAAAAAATTTTAAAACAAAAATGTTTTGTTAATTGGCACGATTCTGGTGAAAAAAAAACTTTTACAGATTGATTACAGTACATGCAACAGTTTGTATTTTGGGGATTAAATTAAGAGAAAAGTTGGTACGTTGGTGTGAAAATGATGGTGTGCTATAATTTCTTTTATTATTTGTTATTTTAATATTTGTTTTACACAATTGTATTTAAATGTAAATTCTATATGATTTTTTAAACTTTCTAACAGCTGGGTGCTAACACTTCCGTATTCTAAATTTATGAATTACTTAAATGCATTTATTTATTTTCTTTTTAAAAAAATAAGAAAAAAAAAACCACTTTAAAATATTATTTTGCAATTTGCACCAGAGTTTGTATTTTGTATTGTATTGTATTATTATCATTTAAAAAGTCATACATTTTATGTGTTAATAAAATTCATTTGTCTAAAACTATTTTTTTTTGTAAATTTTTTATTTCATTTCTTTTTTTTATTAACATTTTGGTGATTAAACAAAGAAAAATGATTTAATAACTTAGATGGTGAAAAAATGAAAAAGCAAAAACTGTGGAAACTTTTTTTTTTTTTGCAGAATTATGTTTTTGTGCTAAAGTATATTTTAGTTTTTGCTTGTTTTGTGTTGGAATGTATTTAAATGTAAATTATGCATGATTTGAAAGACATTTTAAACAGTTGGGTATTACTTTTGACTCAAAATTTCTGAATGAATTATTGTTTTAAACTGGGTGTCGTGGTGGGGGCTTTTATTTTACATTACATATCACAGTGTGAATTTAATCATTTGAAACAAAAATCTATTTAAAATTAAATATATATATATTTTTGTTTATTTATTTATTGTATATTGTAAGATGTCCTTGATTAATGAAAGAAAAAAGATTTTAATACCAGTGATAGTGAGAATAATAAATCCAGGGCGCGTTTCCGATTCTTTGCTAGAATCAGTCGGAGCCATTCGGCAAATCAGCTGCTCCTTATAAAGAGATCAGACGAGACAAACAACTTGATTAGCATGATGTGAGGAAGCGCTAGCACAGATGGGTGAATAAGCTTTTCAGCTCTTCATTAAAAACGCAATCCTGCTCACGATCTCTCGACGCCACCTCGCCAAACAATCCTCCGACAGCAAGATGGAGACCTGATTAAGAGCTAGCGCTTCCGACTTTTCCTACTAGACGGAGTGATTAGTGCCATATTTCCCAGCAACACATGAATTATTAGAGTGTGTGTGTGTGTGTGTGTGTGTGTGTGTGTGTGTGTGTGTGTGTGCATACATTCTAATTCATGTTAGCATCCTAGTACTAGACTCATTTCTTGCTTTAATGTCTGTTTAGCAAAAGAGACATTTGGAAACAGCGTTGCTAGCCACTTTATCTTCTCACTACACACATGCGAGAAAAAAAGAGAGATTTCTTTCCCCCGCTCTATTTGAAATTTTAAGTGTGGAACCTGGGTCATGAACATGAAAGCATTAAATCAGGACTAAAACGACTTTAGAAATGCTAACAGAGGGATCAGCAATAGCAACATGAAGTATGCCATAGCAAGGAAGCACTGCTAATTCTTGCACTGTGACTTTCATTATTGTTTTGCTTTTTTTCCCAACAGAAAAAGTTTCCTAATGCTCATTTTTAAAATAGTTTAAAAAGGGAAAAAATTCTGCTGTGTGTATGTGGTATTCAGTGTTGGTACTTGGATTACTTTTTTGATGTAACGAGTAATCTAACGCGTTAGGTCCGCCATTTAAGTACTCAGTTATTTAGTT
>JAQMYL010000033.1:1908873-1932966 GCA_030014365.1 Clarias pachynema | reverse complement strand
CATGTAGAAATGTGAAACCAAAGCAGCTCTTCTCCACTGCAAATCTGTTCAATCAAAGCTAACTCTAGCTAGCTAATATTCTTCTTTTAAACTCATGCTTAAACCCAGACCGATTAGCACTAAAGAATTTACATTAAAGCTACGTCTTGTGACTAGCATGGATTAGCATAATTCCCCCAGTGTTATTTAGCCTTTATGTATTTAAAGTACGTAGTATGTTTTTTTTAGAGGATGACAAACACACTTTGGATATTTTTCCTGCTCTCCTCAGCCTGGACAGCATTTTAACATCTAAAAACATGGACTCCTGTTTGCACCTTTGTGATTGTGCCAAGTACTTACCTATGGGAAATGGAGCGCTAATCTCCATGCCAGGCTAATTAAACTGCTTTTAATGGATTTAGCTGAAATGAGTGTTTGTGTGCGTGTTTCTATGTGTGTGTGTGTGTGCGTGTGTCTTTAAAAACACAATCAGTTGTTATGATGTGATCTTACTGCAAATCTTTAAACGCTTTTCATTTTTTTAAAAAGACTTTCAACAGATTCATTTTTTGATTCCTATTTAATCTCCAGAATCTTAAAACGCATCTGTTTCCATCAAGTGTAGTTAATTATTCAAACAAGAAGGGGGGAAAAGTTTTTGCTACATTATCATGTGCGTTTAAACAAATAAAACATTACACATTCATATCTAGATTATTAGCAAGACGATGCAAATTATTGTTTGTTCTTGAGTTCTGGATTCTGATTGGTCAGAAGGTGTGGCTCTATTCCTTGGAAATGTTTGGTGTTTTTTTTTCTGTCTTTAGCTAGCTAGACAGGCTAGCATGACTCATCATTTCAGATTAGTGTGTTAGCAATGCTAACCGTTTATATTAATATTAATATTAGTGTATTATTATGTATCATTATTTATGGTAATACATAAATAAATAAATAAATAAATAAATAAAATAAATTTTGTCCAGACTTATACCATATACTGTAGGACTTCTACCTAATATCTATGCTAATTCTAAAACTAGATGTCATTGTTGAGAAATCAAATGCGTAACCCAGTTTCTGTTGCAAACTACCTAGCACAAACAGGATAAGATAACGATTCACAACACAATGACAATATCAGACATCACAGTCTATTTAGCATGATACTCTGGTCGATGCATTTTCAACTTCACACAGAATTTGGGATGTTAATTTGACAGGTAGTTTTAAATTTCAACACTAAATTTAGTTTGCTAACTAACTAGTCATTGCGTCAATTCAAACCACAGGATTGTTAAATTCCAAATGTCAAAAAGAAAGAAATGAAAGCTAGCATCTAGGTAGCACATCTAAAAATTATGAAGTGATGTTGAATGAGTACTGTTTCATCATTTGTCAACCAACCTGTGAAATGTAGTTGGAAAAAGACAAAAAAGAACTCAGATCCTGGGAACAACGTGGGGGGCTGGTTTGGAGAATGCTTAATAATAACACCTTAGGAACAGTGAACTTAATAAAGTGTTATTTTTTTAAACAGATGATGATGTGGACTGTCCTTAAATGGCTGTTGGTAATCAGACATATATAAAACAGTGTCTCTCCTTCTCCCCATCTCTCTCTCTCTCTCTCTCGGGTCAGTGAGGGTGAGAGAAGAATTATGCGTCCATAATAACGCCGTTTTCATTCTTCATGAAGCGCTTTTGTGAAAGCCACCAATAAAAACATAATAAAGAACGAAGATAACGTCAGCACTCAGATTCATTGCCCTGTAGAGGGAAAAAAAAACCCACAGTTGTCTCAAAGGAAAGTCTGATACTGTGCATAA
Source organism: Clarias pachynema (assembly GCA_030014365.1). Lineage (NCBI taxonomy): Eukaryota > Metazoa > Chordata > Actinopteri > Siluriformes > Clariidae > Clarias > Clarias pachynema. The sequence goes on along the minus strand of JAQMYL010000033.1, from coordinate 1,931,156 downwards.
GTTCTGGCACCCTTAGCACGCATACACAGTACTGTACAAAAGTCTTGTTCTTCATATTAAGTTAAAAAGTAATTTTTTAAATATTAATTGATGTCAATTAAATTAAAGAAACAGATTTTCTTTTTTACTGCGACAGACTGCAAAGTGCCTAAAGATACAATTTTAAAATTGGTTGTTTATGTAACAACCTCAGCAGCGACCTCATTTCCCCTCTTGTCTGTTCCAACCGTGCCAGTGAGTATACTAATCACCGGCCTGACATCATCTGCACCTGTTTCATGCCTTAAGGTAGTTGGTTTTATTAATGATTGAATGATTCATATGTCACTGTGTCTACACAGGAAAAAACTGTGTGTGTGTGTGTGTGTGTGTGTATATATATATATATATATATATATATATATATATATATATTTGAAAGAAAATTTTACACTTTTAATTATGTACTGTATGAAGGAGCACTGATAAAATTGTAAAGATATTAAATTTATTTAAAAATATTTTACTTCATTAATGATTAGTGCTCTTTAATGATATTTTTTAATCTAGAAATTTTCAGTTTCATTATTTTCATACAAGCAAACAAACAAAAAAAAACAATACAGTTGGCTTACTATGTACAAAATGCAACATAATCCACTATAGGGAGGTTAACAATAATAAAATAACAATAATAATAAAATAATAATAATAATACAAAAGCGTTGGCACTTATTATTATTATTATTATTATTATTATTATTACATAAAAAAGACCTATTTTTTACTGTAAATAATAATTTCGCAAGATGGCAACATTCTAAAGCAGCATTTTTTTTCTTCATCTGAAACTTTAGATCAGTCTGTCTAATCGATCTGATCCACGTTATTTCCTTTTAGATTTGGAACGTTATTTAGCGTCATTATTTTTAAAGAATTACGGCGCTACGACGTCGCCTTCGCCTTTTATCAAGCGCTTTTCTGAAAGGCACCAATAAAAACATCATAAAGAATGAAGATAACATCAGTGCACAGATTCATTACTCTGGGAAAAAAAAAAAAAAAAAAAACTACCACGGAGTCGTATTATTTACACAGCACAAAATAACCTGGAGCAAATGTCAAAAAGAGGAATACAGCGAAGAGAACAGCGAGAGAGGGGGTGGGGTGGGCCAAGGGGTAAATAATTAGCATATTAATCTTTTTTATGGCGTCATACTTCAGGTCAGTGTAATTTAAATCTAAATGGCATTAGAATTCATTTCAGATGGGTCAATTGTTCCTTAATAAAGAGGTGTTTTGGAGAGAGAGAGAGAGAGAGAGAAGGTGTACTTCATGTGCGAGATTTATGTTCGCCATTTGTTCATATTCACGCGCGGATGGATAAAGCGGTAATTCAGATGGTGATGGCGCGCGCCGTATCAGCTCGGCTCAGCCCGCGCGCATCAATGCGTTTCATTTGTGTGCGCCGGAAAAAAAAGGCAAGGCAGTGAAATTAACTCCATTTATTGATTTTTCTTTCTTTCTTTTTTTTTTTTTACCCCTCGTTCCCCCCACTGTGCATAACATAACATCGCTAACCCCCTTCCTAGCTCACGCGCGCCTCATAATGATTAGTGACAAAAGTTTAATTAAGCAATTATGAACGCAATAATAGAGTTGTCTGGTTCGTTTTTTTTTTTCCCTCCTCACACACCGTTTAAAAGACTTATCTCCGGGCTGCACATCACACCAGGCGTGAGCAGATTAATGCCGTCCCAGAATGCACGTTAACGCACACACACATGCACACATGCTGACGCGCACACACACACCACTTCAAAGTGCCAAGCCGCCTTTTATCGAATTACAACTCGCCTTTTTTTATGAATATGTAGTTTAAAAAAAAAAAGAAAAAGAAATCAGTTCTGGCTTAAAGGTGTAATTATAAAGCCCCCCACAATGCCACGTGCTGCAGTCGCACGCACTAATCTCCGTCACGTGATAAGAGCGAATAAAGGCGCGAGACGTCTCTAAGAGGCTTTCAGCACTTTATTCAAACCATTTGCGTTTGATTTCGCATCCTTCTTTTGTTTATTTTTGCCGTTTATTAGATTATCTCCTTTGTGCCACACACACACACACACACACACAATCCTCTTTTACACAACTTCAGCTCTAATGCGTGAAATTCATCCCTCTGTTCAAAAGCTATCAATGTTTCAAAGCCTTCATTATTTATTTCTTACTTTTTATTCTTATGGTGATGATTTTTCTTTTTAAGCACGCTCTGCTACGTTCCATAATATTCTGGAAACTCAGTTTATTGATCGACAGCTATAAACAAATAAAAGTATGATGTGCTGTAGTCATATATCCATTTAAACTTGCTTCCTGCCCTCATTTATATTCCAGCAGCTACAAACAGTCTCCTCTCACACATGATAATTACACACCATTTTATATATATATATATAAAATGGTATATAATGATGTGTAATTATCATGTGTGATATCACATGACTCTTATTAATGAACCAAATCAACTTTTTTATGAGTTACAAATAAAAATTGGGATTATAAAAATTTTTAAATGATAAGATGTGTAGGTGCAAAAAAAAAAAAATCGGTTCAGTGCATTCCATTCTGGGAATTATTTTGTGTGTTTTTTAAGTGCATTTTACAATTATGAATATGATTCAAGATTCAAATGTGAACCTAGTTTAGACTCTTTGGCTCTTTAAAAATATGAAAAAGTGTTCACTGGATTATGGGAAATACATACTGTATGTGCACTATAAATGAAAGAAAAATAAATAAATAAATATATATATTATATTATATTATATTATATTATATTATACTTTGTGATTCAGGAATCAAATGTAAATTGTATAGCAAAAGAAAACTAGCATAAGAATTATCTATCTGTAAAGTATAAAAAAAAATATTGTGCACCCAGGGAGTAGTGAAGTGCATCTTGCAAAATGATTTTGTTTTGTTTTTTTCTGTGTGTGAATTGAAAAAAAATAGTATTTCATAAGATTAGTGTGTGATTAAGGTGTGAATCTAATAACTTGTATGTGAACCATGTTATTAAATCAGATCAGGATTTTCTTTAAGGAGTTATAACAAAAATATTTAATTAATAAATGGTTGGTTAAGAGATGTGTCTAAGTCTGTAAAAACATCCTGAACATCCTCAGTGCGTTGTGGGAGATTTTAGATAAAATTTCTGATTGCACAACACTTTGTAACACTACTGTAGGAACCTTCTACCTCTAAAGTAGGAAAGATATTTTCATTATACATCAAGTGAAATATTACAAGCTTATATGGCTTATAGCTCATGAAAGTCAAAGCTCCAGTATCTCAGTACATTAGAATATTTCATTTTGAGTTTGAGTAAATCACTATTCATGCAGAATAAATACTGTGTATTTCTCGGGTTTAGTTCACATGGGGAAGACTGCTGACTTGACAGTTGTTTGGAAGATGATCATCGACCTCCTTCACAAGGTGTGTAAGCCACAGAAGGTCATCGCTGAAAGGACTGGCTGTTCACAGAGTGCTGTATCATAACATATTCATGAATGGTTGACTGGAAGGTAAAAGTGTGGTAGGAAAAGGTGCATGAGAAACAGAGATTACTACAGCCTTAAGAAGAATGTCAAGAACTTTGAAAGGGCTTCACAAGGAGGCTGGAGTCAGTGCATCAAGAGCCACCACGCACTTCAGGAAATGGGCTACAACTTTTGCATTCCTAGTACCAGGCCACTTCTGTATCAGAGACAATATCAGAAGTATCCTACACGGACAAAAAGAACTAAACTGTTGTTCAGTGTTCCAAAGTCCTCTTTTTAGATTGGAAGTCAAGGTCCCAGAGTCTGGAGGAAGAGAGGAGAGGCCCAGAATCAAAGTTGGGTGAAGTTCAGTGTGAAGTTTCCACAGTCGGTGATGATTTGGGGTGCCATGACATCTGCAAGTCCAAAGTCAACATAGCTGTCTGCCAGGAGATTTCAGAGCACTTCATGCTTCTGTCTGCTGATAAGCTTTATAAAGATGCTTATTGCCCACAGTGCCAAAACTACCACTGACTAGTTTGCTGACCGTGAAACTACTGTACTTGACTGGCCAGCCAACTCACCGGACTTGAACCGTATAGAGCAATTATGAGTTATTGTAAAGAGGAGGATGAGAAACATCAGACCCAACAATACAGATGAGCTAAAGGCTACTATCAAAGCAGCCCAGTCTTCAGCAGTGCCTCAGTAGTGCCTCATCAGTGCCTCAGTAGTGCCTCAGTAGTGCCTCAGCAGTGCCTCAGTAGTGCCTCAGCAGTGCCTCAGCAATGCCACAGGCTCATCGCCTCCATGACATGTCACATTGATGAAGAAATTTGTAGTGAAGGAGACCTGACCAATTATTGAGTGCACAAATAAACACAATCTCTTAGAATTGTTGTATTGTAAGTCTTTTTCATTGATTTTAGGAAAATTTTAATATTTTGAAATTCTGGAATTTTGTCACTGATCATGAAAAAAAAAGTTCGAAATATTCCTTTTAATGTAATTAATCTAGAATATATGAGAGTTTCACTGTTTAAGTTATGAAAAACAATGTTATTTACATTTTTATATATTATATTGTACATAGGAAATTTTAGTATAGTTTTATATTGTATACAGTAGGTAAACCTTCAGTTTCATAAAACATTTTGAAAAAAATTTAAAGCGCAATGGAGTGTGTTTTAGCCCAAAGAAAAGCGGGAAAGGATGCTTATTTGTGTGTGTGTGTGTGTGTGTGTGTGTTATTTTTTCTTTCATTTATACATATTAACCACATGCTGCATTTAAAATAAACTAGTTATTATATATATATAATCTACATATAAGCCATGTACAATAATTATTATAACGATAAGGCTATATCGATATATTATAACGATATGTCAGAAATCAAATGTGAATCATATAGCAAGAGAAAGTTAGTGTAAGATCTTCTCTCTGTTAAATGAGAATTGAGGTTCAGTTCACTTTTGGATATTTTTTGGGTGTGTGATATTAATAAAAAATACAATTATTGTATAATAATAATAATAATAATAATAATAATAATAATGCTTTAAACATTCCGATGGTAATCGTATTCTGTATGTGTGAATCATATAAGTGAATAAGATGCGTGTCTGTTAAACAGAATATTAGATTTTTATCAGAATATTAGAGGGTTTTTTTTGTGAAATTTGGTGCAATGCATTATGGGAGCTTTGTGAGTTTTTTTTGGAATGTAATGAGAAGGTACAGGGGCCAGAGCAATGCATTGTGGGAGATCTCGCGGCACTGAGACGGCATGATGTGTTTATTCGATAGCATGTTGCGCAGGTTTATTAGCCTGTCAGTCGCTGACGCCTTCACTTCTCTGTCGAATCATTTGGAACTGAAGGGAATTTTTACTGAGTTTTACTGAACATCTGACGCTTAAAATTGTTAACTCTACACCTAGAGCTTCGGTAAATCAAACAGTTAATTAGCGTTGTTATGCATTGTCGTTCCATTTTTTTATTTCATTTAAAATTTGTCAGGGGAAAATAATTGATGGTGTCTGTTGTTCATTTTGCGTCATATTTATGTTCATTGCTGCCAAGATGGCTGACGTCTCCTCGGCTAATGAATCGCCATCCCGAACAGACTCGTAACAACTCGCATGACATTTAGACAGATCGTCGGCTGAGAGAAATGGCGGGAAAATTCAGGGGGAAAAAATAGCACCGAAAGTCTACCATCTGACAGATTCCAGTCCTGTTTATTTATCACGTTTAACTTTAACAACCGAACGAATCGACGGTTTCGACAGCTCAAACTCCTAGCACGAGAAGAGCCGTATAATGCTTCTTATATAAAGCTCTGCTGAGCCCTGGATTCTGATTGGTTAGAAAGTAATGATTAATTATTCAATGTTTAGTCATGTAATGTAATGTAATGTAAGTCATTTTAAAGGGACGTAAATGCCGTATGCGCTGTGACAACACATTTAACGTAAATGTGTGTAGCTGTTGATCTGCAAGAAGAGACATTTATTTAAGATTTATATGGAAGGAGTCTCCAGTGTCAGTGGTGATGCTGAAGCTTTAAATTTTATTTCCAATTTAAAACCAGGGTTAGTATCCTAAATGAAAATATCATACATCGTGCAGGTCAAGGTTGAGGAGCGCATCTGGTGCAGAGCTCGAGCGGGCACGGCTGCCAGATCTGCCGCTAATTAAGGAGCTGTTGGATGAGCATCAGTGGCGTTTGTGTGCGAAGGAGCCGAGCGCTGGATCACTCGACCCTCTGCGAAAAAAACGAGCGCAGACCCAAACCCCCTCCGGAGAGACGCTAATTTGTCCCCTTCACTCACAAAAAGCATTCCTACTGGGTTTCGCCTCACAATCAGTCTCTTTGGACAGATTTTAAGCACTCTCTTGCGCTCTCTCGCTCTGTCTCTCTCTCTTTCTCTCTTTCTGACCGCTGCCAGTCCCTAATTAGCAATGCAGGCCTCTCTAATCCGCTCCGATTCCTGCGCTGTAGGTCTTACGGATGTCAGCGTTCAACTTTTTCTGCTCGCTGCCATGGATTTATTGCAGTTTACTTTTAGAAAACAGCCCAAGTTTAGAAATTCTGACAGAGTGTCTTCCCCCTATTTCTATTTTCTTTATGCATAATGTCTGTTTGTGACAGGCGGGCGCGCAAAAACGTGGTAAAAACGCGGCCGGTGTGACAGCGGGGGCAGCCGTGGTTGTTTACTCGACTTTATTTCTCCTTTATTTCTCTGGGATGAGCGAGAGAGAAAGAGAAAGAGAGAGAGAGAGAGAGAGAGAGAGAAGACATGGAGGGGAAATGTTGCAGCTCACTAATAAGACGCCCATCATGCTAGCTCGACTGTTGCCGCTCTCCGTCTCTCTCTTGATTACGCTGTAAGAAGCCCTCAGTCCTCGCCAGCTGATCCTCATCTTGTTCGCTGGCATTAATGACACTTCAGTCACTTTTCAGGCTTCCCAACCTCCCTCCTCCCCTCTCCTTCCCCTCTGTGCCACTTCCCACTTCCCAGCGTCCCCTCTTTTTCAACCCAGAGCTGACATTTCCTGACATTTTCCCAACTAATTACAGTACAAATAATTAACCGGGCGTCGGTGCGCACTACAAACGAAGGCCCGAAAGCCGTCCGTCAGGCTCCGGCGTGATTGATGACACTCGCGGCGACTTTATCGGACGGGTCCCTGCCATGGCCGGCCGCTCGGGGAAACCGAGCAAATTTATTAGAACCAACAATGCAAATTTGGAAGTCATCTCATCCAGTTAGGCGCCCAGGCAATATCCGTGTCAAGGTGAACGTGACAATGAAAGCAAAATATTTGCATTTTTTTTCTCCCTGCCTGAAGAGTGAGGCTGAAAGGGGCGGGTGGGTGTCTGGGTGGGCGAGTGCGGTGGGGGGGGGGTGGGGGGGCTGGCGTAGGGAATCAGAGTCGGGGAAAGATGACAGGCCTAATTATTTCGGCTCACACAGGCCAAGACAGCTGTTTCTGCTGTCCTGAACAAGCCTGTCAACGCAGGCGAACCAAATAGGTCCATGCAATGAGTCACTAGCCGCCTGCCGCTAATGACCGATGCTAATGTCGCTGCCATGTCTCCCAGGAACTGCGGAGACACAAGAAAAAAAAAAGTGTCACGCCGCACTTTCTGCAAAGCCAGTCAACATTTTGCCTCCATAATTACACGTTAGAGAATTAATTCCTGCCTGTCAAACCATCGGTGGCGTATATCGACGAAGACGGATGACACCGAATAACCGCGGTCGCGAGCTAAAATAATAACGCACGAGCAAAAGATTAGGTGTGAAGTGTGTATGAATACCTCGCTAGGTTTAATTAGGTACGGTGGCCCTGCTTTACCGGGTTTCTGGGTGACATACAGCTGTACAAATACACGCATGCATGACACCGGCTTAATTAACACCTAGCGACTGATGTTAGTGTAAGACGGCGTCCTCGCTCGCAGTGTTTCTCTAAAGGTTTAATATCAAACTCATTAAAAAAACATTAAACAAAAGCTGTCTGGGTCAAACCACGTAAAAAGGATTTACTGTCAAAATATAAACCGCTGATGGTTTGCAGGATAGCTGCTAGCTTTTCCTAATGTAACAGCGCACGAAGAATGAAGTCTAAATGAATTTCATTAATGACAGAAAGTGTAGGCTATGTTATCGCTGGTGTGTGCTAACACCGCCATGAAGCTACAATAAACAATAATTGGATGTAGTTATTAGCAAACTGCTGTGGTAGAAGAGGACTTAAACACTTATACCAGTTATAGGAATATAATTACCATCAGCATCGTCTTTTCATCACACCAACATGTCCTTGATTAATTTCCTACCACAGCATGACACACTGTTTAATCCCTACTTGCTTTATGTTAATACACTTTGAAAATGCTAATAAATATTTCTTAATTCTTCTTCTAAACTGTTGAAGAACAAACATTACCGCTGCTGCTAAGCAGATTTCCAGGGGTAATGGACACTTTAGATGGAGAAGCAGACGTTCTTTTATGCTAGCGATGTTAGCAATATGTTGTGTGTGTGCTAAGTACTTGAGGGAATACAGAGGTCGTCTTTTGCGCTTGCAATGAATCTTGGATTTGCACTGAGGGGCAGCTTTTAAGGGCTGGAGGGGGCAAATCCTGCTGGGGATCAGAGGCTGCTGAACTCCCGCTGCACAACAGATGGACTCCGGAGCACACTGAGATCCAAAATGGCCACCGTGTTGGAACTGTGAAGGGTGTACTGCTGCACGCAGTAGCGACACAAAATTTTAGCGAGAAATAAGAACACTTCAGAGAGGCACGGATTGATTTAAAAATAAATATGTACATTAGCAGTTTGATTAAAACAAAAGTCACATCAATTGAGCATATGAGCACATCTGATTAGCTAGCACAGAAATTACAGAAATATATTTATTTATTTATTTTTACTAAATTTACCTGTATATTTCTTACACATTCGTCTAACTATCAACTATACTAACTAGCATTAAAATAACATAAAAAAAATAGATTTTAAAATTGGTGGACATCCATCTGAAATTAACAATTTGGATTAAAAAACAGCTAAGATCTTTTATTTTTAAACAAATCTACTTGTGGATGCGTAATCATCTATAACAAATTAGCCTAAACAACGCTCTTGACAGGATCATTACTGTTTCAGTAATTTGTTTATTGATTTTTACATTAAATTATTCAATTATAAAGCTTCTACATTGACCTTTATATCTCGTTATATGATTAAGTACTGATCCTTGTTGCATCCTAACAGCTGTGATGTTTATGCTATCCGTAACGACAATCGTAAACTCCTGACAGTAGCACACGGAGGATAAAGCTGAAGTTTAAGGCTCCCTGATGAGCCATCATCTCACTCAATATGTTACTCAGCATCTCAGCAGGCTCGGGTTCCTCACAGCTTCCTGAAAGACGAGACGCGGGCTCGGTTATCTCTTCGAGACGGCCATCTTGCCCTCCAGGTGCAGAGGAAGCTCGGGATACGACACGGTGCTGGAGATAACGTCAAGATCAGGGACGGGGAAAGATTAGGTGACATCAGACACACATGCACACAACCACATACAGAGAAAATTCTATGTAAACGATTAGATGATAGCTTGTGTTAAATTAGCATGACAAACCGCTAATGATAGCATGATTACACATCTTAAACACATGGTGCGTTCATTACACCCTACTCTCTTCCTTCTAAAATAGTGTATTCCATTGTTTGAAATCCTGTACCTCCTAGCAGGTCCCCTACTACTGCACCCTAAACTGTTTTTTTCCCCTCAATTGTGTACCTCCTAGTGGTTCCCCCAAACCCTTCTTCTACAGGAGGAAATAATCAACCCCATACAGCATAGGGAGTCCTCATTTTTGAGAATGATACTATTTCTAATACTATACTATTAGAAACTATTCCTGTGTCTAGTGTTGAGTCAACAACACTTTTGCAAAGGGAGTACCATTCTACCAATCTCATAGCTCATGCCAAGACCCTTAAACAGTCTGCCTTACACCCTAATTCCTGCTAAAAGACCAATACATTTTAACAAGATTGTAGCTCTTGGTTAATCTTTATAATATATACTTATACCTTTTCACAGAAACACAGAAAGGTACATCATTGCTTAACTATTAATTAGCTCATGTCCCCTAAAAAGTTCTACTGGGCTAGATTCCACTGTTTGACAATTTGTAGGAAATCCTAAACCCTTCTATAAGATTGTCCCGTAGCTCATGATCAGCTCCCAAAATGCTGCATCCTAAAGCCCTTAGCAAAAGTATAATATTGTTCACCAATCCTATAGATGGAGATGAGTCCTGTGTACCCTACATGATCTACTGGAAGATGCACAAGTGTTACTAGTTTTATATATCATGAGTCCCCTAGACCCTACACCGCAAGCCCTAAAACCTGGAACCATTTTAACATACTTGTAGTTCAATGTGACTCTCCTAAAGCCTTATGCAGAAACATCCATTCATCCATCCATCCATCCATCCATTCCCCAAAGCCTACACTTCATGGCATATCTCCTAGAACCCTACACCCTAAACACTTCTATGTAACTTTAGCCCATTGTTTGAGCATTAATTAGCTTGTTAATAAAAGTGAGTTTCCTGCCATCCCTTCTCAACACCAAATCACAAACCGTTCTTCAACATCATATCAGAACTCTTGCTCGATCAAATACACCCTAAACCCTACACCATAAACCCTTCTACAGGAAGTGGTAACATTCTAACAATCCCCTAGCTCCCTAAGGTGAGTCACCTGAACGCTTCTACAGAAACACACGCCTATGCTTTTCAATCCTGTGGTCCTTTGGATTCCCCTACTCTTTACATCATAATCCCCTGGACAGGTACAAATTCTCATAGCTCATGATCAATCCCCTAAGCCCTATGCCATAATATACATTCTACAGAAATGTTTTTAATAGAATTCTCATAGCTCAAGGTGAACCATCTAAAACCTATACAGTAAACCCTTATAGAAAAACATGTGCCACCAATTTCCAAACTCGTAGCTCCATAAATCCTTGTCGACGTGTGGTCTCAGTGTGAAATTCTTATAGCTTGTGGTCAGTCACCAAAACCCATACACTAGACCATTCTACGGGTGTGGTACTATAATATAATTCTCATAGCTTATGGTAAGACCCCTAAAACTTATACTGTAAATCCTTATACAGAAAAACAGGCCACCGATTTCCAAACTCATACCTGTTTGGGAATCCGTCAAATTCTACAACCAAACCCTTGCACAGGTATGGTGCAATTATGAAATCCTCATAGCTGATGGTCAAGCACTCGTCCAGTTTGATTGAACCTAAACCTACAGGCGTAGGACCATTCTAAAATTCCCCTGGCTAAAGGTAAGTCCTCTAAAAGCTGTAACATAAACTATTCTACAGAAATGTTTGCCACTTTTTTCCCCCCAATCCTGTGGATCTTAGTGAATCCCTCGACCCTGCTTAAACAGCCTTCAAACAACTTAAATGCATGTGGTTAAACCCTACGGCCTACACCGTAAGACCTCCAGGCACAGGTATCAGTGTTACATCTCAGGGTGAGTCTCCTTAACCCAACATTGCATACCTTAAACCCTTGTTCAGCACTGTGGAGACCAGACCCCTAAACCCTGAATCCTAAATCCTCATCGTACATCATATCAGTGTACGACCACATAGCTAATTGTTGACGTGTGCAAACTCAGGCAACAAAGCCTCAATTCAAACCAAACGTTTGAGGTTTCTTTTTTGCTCCTGGATGGATGGATGGATGGGTGAGTGTGTTTTTTTTTCTCCTCCACCATGAAACCTGACAATTTCCAGCCGAGGAAAACGCACAAGGCCGAGCGAAACTCTGCATGTTCACCTCGCCACCTGTCTTCGTGTCGAGCAGAAGAAACCTGCCACGTTTTTTTTCTCTCCCTGTAAAGACAGCGCCGTCAGCATCAAATGTCACCGGGCGAACCATGCAGAGGGGGAGTAAGTGAGAGAGAGAGAGCGAGAGAGAGAGCGAGAGCTTCGTGCCGTCTGGGCTGACTCTTCACATTCAGACAAGACAATTAGGAATAAAACAAAAAGGCTGTCACAGGATTTAAAGGCGTAAAAAAAAAAACACTTGAAAGTTTGCCCATTTAGGAAGGCACCACTGATCCTGCAGCACTTGGGATGGGGCGCTTTGTTCACCCGCCGCATTGGGGTCGCTAATTTTGTCAATTTCCCTTTAGTTTTACTTATAACATGAACATTTCTTCTGCACTCGCGCCTCTGTTGAGAAATAAATGTCGACCAATATAGTAGGTGCTACACAGCCCTGCTGTGGAGAATTTTTGGTTTGTAAATTTTTTACATTAGCAGCTGGTTTACAGCATGGATGCTTCACATTAAAAATCCAGATTTACAAAATTGATTTGTTTATAGTCATGGATATGGAGAAGTTTTCTGTTTCTTTTGAACTTTTATGGAATTTTTACAAAAAAAAATCTGCAATTTGTGCAAATTTTAATATTTGTAAAATGAAATCTTAATCAAAATATAAATTAGAATATTAAATTATAATATAACTGTATTTATATATTGTTGTATTCACTAGATAATGTACATGCTCATTTACTAACTGGTATGCACAAAGTATTGCCCCCCCCCCCCCCTCCACCTGAATCTGGGTGGTGCTTCTTTTTCTGTTTCTTTTTCTATTTTTGTAAAAAAAAATTATCTGGGCAGCTTATTTTCTTAGAAAATCTGAGGCCGTCCTTAAGAAATTACATAACGTCAGTGTGGAAGGTGGAAGTCCTCAGTTAACCTGGAATCGTGAGACTGTTAACTAAGACCAAGCAGAAGAAGGAGAAGGAGAAGAAGACGGTCGAGTGTCAGCTTTTAATTGTAGCTGTCTGAGCGAGCAGCGTGATTTTAATATCCCGTATAGATCTGGATGTAATACACTTTAGTCATAGGCGGCCCGGAGCGAGAATCGATTCGGCACAGGGATCCCGTCGCTTTTTGTTAAGAGCCAATCTCGTTTTAATGATGCATGAAGAAATATTCAAGCATTGACATTTTCCTGACAGAGAGAGAGAGAGAGAGAGAGAGAGAAGGGAGGGAAATAAAATCAATTAAGACGATCCCACTTTTGCTTTGACCCAGTTATCCAGTTAATGCTTATTAGGAATGTAATATGATTTACTGTCAGCATAATATTTTCTTTCTTTTTTCTTTTTTGCATCTCATCCCATTAGCGTGTGCATGTTTCATAGCACAGCCGCAGCACTGACATTGATCTGGTGGAGAGGTTAAACACACCGCTGCAGGCCATTCTTCCTCCTCCATATAACCCCCCGATACACACACACACACACACACACACACACACACACACACACACACATCTTCACAGGTTAGCTTTTCCTTCCCACTGTTCTGTTATTCCTTTTTTTTTTCATATTTAACTCATTTCACCTGTGCTATTTACTTATTTAGGATTTTCACAAGAATCTCCCATCCAGCTGATTTATTATAACTAAATTTATAATATATATTAGGTTTAGAATCACTTCAGGACCTGTGAAATAAAATATGTTGTTTATAATTTATTCATTAATTATGTAAGATAATTATTATTCAACATTTAAATGGTTGTATTTAATAATTTAACACTTTTGATAGTTTCTATTTTTTTATTTTATAGATGATATATGACAGATTATACACATTATATAACCAACCACAAAAAATACAATAAATGTATTAAACAAACAAACAAACAAAAACTGAATGAGCCTTACTATAATATTTTAAATAGTACATATGCTTTGTGTAATATTTGTTATTATTATTATTATTTTTAACCTTAAAGCATGTGTGTCTGTGTATGTGTTTAGATGATTATACTGTACATGAATCATAGTTGTATTTAAATAAGAAGTTAGGGATTAGCTTGGATAAAATGTATAAGTCAGATATTAGTCTATGAGAGGGGACCACTTTTCCCCTTTTCTCAAATATCCAACTTATGTTTTTGAGGAATTATCAACATTTTAAATTGACTTAAAATGTATTTTTTTTTTATCAAATAAGTTTAACATAATGTTCGATAAAAACATTTTTTAAAATGTTGTTTAAGAGTCTGTGACTGAAATAGAGAGTCAATTTTTTTTGTTGAGTCAGAATGATTGAATACTGTATCATCAGACTTTCAAGGTAATAAGTCACAATTTCTGTAATAAAAATAAACAAGACAAAGCTGTGAGATATTAATTTAGAATCCTGGGATAAGTCAAAGCTTTGAGATAATTCAGATTTTTATGAGAAGTAAAAATGTTGGGATAATACAAGAGAATTTTGAGATAATTTTTAATGTTTTTAATTACACAAGTCAGAATGTTGAGATAATTAAAATGTTCTACATTAGTCATGATTTTAAACAATTTTCAAATTTTGAAATAACTTCAAAATTGTCAGAACTGTAATTTATGTTTGCATCTTGAAAAAAAAAATTTCTTTTCAGAAGGGCAGGATTTTTAGCAAGATTTCGAGATAATTAGTGCGAATTATGAGATAGGAAGTCAGTTTTTTAGTTAATAGACCAGAATATTGATGTAGTGTTTCTGCCATACGTGAACCATGTGACAGCAAGTGAAAATATTATGTAAATAATGTAATTTATCAAATGGAGTTTTGTAAATCTGATTATGAGAATCTAAATATGATTATGTTCATTAACAATTTTTTTTCTACTCAATGTAAATTCAGGGGAATACCATCTACTCATCTTTTAAAGCTTTATTGTTTAAAAACAATAAGGCTTTAAAAATAATAAAGCTTTAAAGTAATAATAATGAGTCAATTTAAATCATAATTCACAACGATTAATATAATAAACACAACATAATAAATAACGATTTATTTAAGATTTTATTTACCTGCTAAGCTCCCTGTTTTTCAAAGTGTATACAGTTTTATTCTTTTCTTTTCTACATCATGGTTGCCGTCTACCATTTAAAAAACTTCAGGCCACGCCCCTAGCTTGTTTTAGCTGTGCGACTTTCATCCTTTTTTTTAGACAACAGTGTGTCACGGTGTCAGCAAGCACATCAACCAGTCTGTTTGAGCAAAACTAAAGAATTCATACACCGAACATGTCCTGGCTGATCAAATATGTTTCAGGGGAAAGGGGACATCGTGGATATATATTTTTTTTCCAGCAGAGTGCGGAGGCGATATAAAGCATACATGTGTGTATGTGGAGAATTTTTAGATTTGTGTTTGTGTGTTTGGGTTCGTTATTCACATGCGGCGTCCTGGATTTTGGGGATTGAAATCCTCTCGGTCTCGAGTGGGCACGTCCCAAACAGAGCTGCCTTTGGCAGGAGGCCTCTGCTTTAATGAGCATGAATAATGAATGATGCTCCCTACACACTACACAGCCAAGGGAGGGGGCACTTTACTAGGCCAATCCCTTCTTCCTTCCTTTTTTCTTCTCTCTCTTTCACGCTCTCTCTCTCTCTCTCTCTGTCCATCTTTCTCGGTTCGAGGTCTCAGCCTGCTTGTCCACATCCAGCATGCTCCACATTCCCTTTTGCGCCGGAAATAACTTTTCGGACACAGCAGCTGTCGCTTCACGCTCAAAATAAAACCCTGAGTCCTTTATCAGGCGCGTATGAAAATAAATATACTAATGAGAAGTGAGAGCGGATCCTTAGGAAATGGACACAATCAGGGGACAGTGTTTTACAATTTGTGTATCAGGGAGTGTTCTGGGATTTAAATGAAATGAAACACACACCAACACACACACACACAAACACATGACTGTGTCAGATCTTGAATTATTGACACACCTGATCGATACGTCTCCAGTCCCTAATGCACCCATCGACTGCTCCATTACCATCATTTTTATTTAGCCTTCTGTCTATCTCTATGCGCTAACAAGCTAACAGCAGCAATTCTAAAATGTAAGCAACGTTGCCATTATCTTAATCTTACAAACCAGCACATCCTTGACAAAGAGGGCATCCTCAAACTGCAGATAGGCATCAAACAAAAGTGTCCCCAATAAAGAGCATCCTCAATCAAGGAGATCCTCAAGTCAGAGTAAACCTAAATTAGTCTATTAGTCCTCGAACAAGAATGTATTAACATAAAACATCTGGAAATCAGGGTGTTCTCAAACAATGGCATCTTCAAACCAGAGACCTACAGTATGTGTGCTCAAACCCAAGGGGTATTCCATACAAAATGGCCCCAACTACCCCATCTTCAAACCAGAGAACCTGCAAACCAGCTTGACCTTGAACCAACGCACAATTAAAGATAAATGTCCTCAAAGCAGCATCTTCTCAAACCATCTTTAAACCAGAGAAGCCACAATAGCCTCAAAACTCCATGTCTTCAGAGCAGTGTCAAAACAAAGCACACAATCCAGAGTGTCCCCAATGCAGAGCCCATTGCATGTCCCCAATCAAGACCAAGATATCACCAAACTAGAGTGTTCTCAAATCTGAGTATCTAGCACTGCCAGTCTAGCACATCCTTAAAACAAGCTGCCCTCAAGCCAGAGTGTCCTCACACCAAAGTGTCCTCAAACAAGTGCATCCTCAAACCAGTGTCTTTAAACCAAAGTATTCTTAATTCTACGTGTCCTCATGCCAGAGCATCCCCAATCCAAAGTGTTCTCAAACCAATGTGTTCTCAAACCAGAGCATCCCCAATCCAAAGTGTTCTCAAACCAGTGTTCTCAAACCAAAGTGTTCTCAAACCAGAGTATCCCCAATCCAGTGTTCTCAAACCAAAGTGTTCTCAAACCAGAGTATCCCCAATCCAAAGTGTCCTCAAAACAGAGTATCCCCAAACCAGTGTCCTTTAACCAAAGTGTCCTCAAACCAGAGCATCCCTATAACAAAGTGTACTGAAACCAAGTTGTCCTCAAACCAAAGTGTCCTCAAACCAATGTACACTCAATTCAAATCATCCTCATTCCAAAGTGTCCTCAAATGAGTGTGCTCAATCCAAAGTCTCCTCAGATGAGTGTGCTCAATCCAAGAGTGTCCTCAAATGAGAGTCCTTAATCCAAAATGTCCTCAAACCAAAGCATTCTTAAACTTAAAGGTCCTTAAAACAAAGTGTCCTCAAGACATATGATCTTCATACCAGAACATCCTAACCAAAGCATCCTCAAATGTGGATATCCTCAAACCATCATGTCCTTAAACAAGAGCCTTATTAAAACAGAACGTCCCCAGGGCAGAGTATTCTCATTCCAGAGTGTCCTCAAACCTACCTATCTTCAAACCAAGGTTTCCTCAAACCAGCACCTCTTCAAGCCAAAGCATCTTCAAACCAGCACATCCAGTTGTAACACTAAACCAAAACCTCATTCATCCATTTTATTCTCAGGCCAAGCATTCAATCCAAAGTCTCCTTAAACTGTGGCTTCCTAAACCTTCTTAAAGCTTTCCAAGGTCATTACAACACCTTTACTCTTCTATCACTCTATTTATCTCTCTGTCTATCCCAGGCCTCTTTAACTCTAACAGTCTCTGTCTCTCACTGTCTCCTCTTTCTCTCCATCCGTCATGCTCTTTCTCCCTCCATCTATTTAGGTCTCTTTTTTGTCTCCATTTGTCTGTTTTTCAGTCCATGTCTGTCTTCCTGTCTCCTCTTCTCTTTAACTCACCCGCTCTCTCTCTACCTCTCGATCTCAGTCCCCCCCTTTCCATCTCTCCTCTTTTAGCGATCACATCAAGTGTCTCATGAAAGACGAATCCCTCCTCCTCCCACCCTGGCTGTCAGGTGACATCATTTCCTGTCCTGACGGTACGATCTGCCATGTTTACAGATGTTTTAGCCCCATCGATAATACATGAGAGTGTCACAGGCGCCAGATGTGTGAGGAGTCAAAGTGACAGCTCCATCTGCCCGGGCCAGCTCTTTCCTCCTCTTCGCCTCTGTCTTCTTTCCTTTCTTTCTTCGCCTTTCATTCTTTTCATTTACCTTCATTCTTTTCATCTCCAGTGCGCTTTGGGTTCGTAGACCTTTTTTTTTTGCCTGTTTTAAATGTTTTATCAATGTCCTGTCCTACTCTTGTATTCTCTTTTTCTTCTTATCATCTATCCTTTCTTCTTTTTTGCACTCATCTTTATTTGTAGGTTGTCATTGGAGAAGACGGCCAAGCGGTCAAGTATCATTCTTCTTACACCACCATGATTTGATAATCACGTAAACTTCAGTCATGTCTACTGTAGAGCTGTGTGTGTATGAGTTGTTACTATGGAAACAATATCAGAATGAGCACATTACTTAACCGAACTGTACGGATTTCAAAGCTGGAACAGATGCTAGCACTCAGAATAGTGGTCCCTTACGTTCTCGCGTTCTCCTCCTCCACAAGTGCTTTATCTCTGATGCCATCATCTCTCTGAACACGTGTGAAAACATAAAACGGCCTGAGAAGCTTCTCGGGTGGCGCAGACGTCCCGCCGGCGCTGGATTTTCTCTCCGTTCCGCTTTCGGGATCAAAGCATTCAACTGCGCAGAACAACTGCTGAATCCCCATCTTCTGAAAAAAAAAAAAAACATCCCATCCTCCTCATGTCCCTCGTTTCCTCAGGATCTCAGAGATGTTTTACAAGACGTAAACAATGTACACTGAAATAATAAATGTCTATTGAGAAAACTTTTAAACAAAGCGATTACCGTTTTGATCCACGCGTATAGACGAGGATGGCTCCCGAGAACTGCGTGGAGACAAAAAACTTATTACTTATTACTTTTACAAAATGGATATAAAAAAGATGTCCATGCTCTTTCTTACTGCATTACTTAATCAATAGATATTGAGTAATTGGTGGTTAATTTCATGAGAAACAAGAGGAATAAAACACACTCGGGACACAATGTTATAAGTGATTAGATCCAATAGATCGATGAATATCCCTGCACTTGAACATGGAGTTCCAGGATTCCGAATCTGCCTGGACAAATAAAAGTGGAAGTCGTTCTGCAGGTAGAGAACAAGTGCTTAAACATGTGTGCAGCCTTTGGCTCTGTTATAGAGGCCTAATGTACTGGAAAGCCGGATTTTGTTTCCCAAGAGAGAGAGAGAGAGAAAGAGGAAGAGAGAGAGTTGTCAGTTCAGGTTATGTTTTAATAGCGGACATGTTTTAACAGCGAATCCCGGGACGAATCGGAGCAGGACGATGTCAGAAACGAGAGGTTTAAGCAAACAGAGCTGCCTCATTTATCACTGGGCCGTCTCACTCTCTCCTTCTCTCTCTCTCTCTCTCTCTCACACACACACACACACACACACACACACACACTTCGAAAGATGGCGGGATCTTCAAGACTCGTCCTGCCTGTAGAAATCTAAACTCTTTCTTTCCTCTACACTTTCCCTATAGATGAAGTAGGACTGTAACATAACGCCAAAGCGGACGCGCTAATCTTACACGCTGACTGCATATGAGTCAGGTAGCTAAAAGGCTATGTGCTAGCTACTGAATTGACTATAAAAGCACACAGTAGTTTTTTTGGGGTGGGTGTGGTTTTGTGTCGATAAAATATGGAACCTTTCTTTAAAATATTCTTACTTACTTGTATTTGCTTAATTTTTTTTCCATTTCTCACAAATTCAAGTTCTGAAAATAAAAAGAATATTAGTGGGTAGTAAGAAGTTTGTTAGAGAAGTAATGTATAAAATATTTAAATTCGCTTTGTTTTACAGACAGCTAACATCACTCTGACGCAAAGCACAGAGAAAAAGGAGAATAGTATAAAAGAATAAATAAAATTAAAGTAAATTAAGCTAAATTAAATTATTAAATTCAAAACAACTAAATGCTAAAATCAAAAGATAAAACAAATGAATATATAGCAGGAAACATAGAAAGACAACAAATAAAATGAAAATGAAAAAGAAGGGAAAAAAACATTACTACTGCAGAGTGTGTCACGTCTATATTTAGATTTAAATGCATTAAATTCAATATGGAACAAAATGTAGAATATAAATAACCTTTCTATGTATTTACACAAACTTGTTTTATCTATGCCATGGAATAATTTTAATTTATTATTATTTTTTTTTAGCTAATAAACAATTGATTTGTATTTGGCTAATCTGTTTAGCATCTCTGTACGCATTCCTCAGATTAGACTGCCATCTTTTTTTTAAGGTCGAAACCAAAGCAAAAGCTAATTTAAAGCTCTAATCTGTGATTAAAATAAAATAACACAAAACTGGTTGCTCAAATCAAATGCCTAACCTTTTGACCATGGACAATTCACACACTGCGTTTGATTTTATAAATAAAAGAAGTCGGGACTCCGCAGGCCACATCACGACATGCTATGAGGAGCACAAATTGAGCACGGCTGCAACAACAACTAGCAATTAGCGATTTTTCACAGACTGGCTTTTGAGTCAGCCGTGGTCAGTGAGGCTCGAAGTTTCCACAGCGACTCTGGGAAATGTTTAAATATCTCATACTAGAGTTTATGGTTAGTTTGTGGAATAACAGCACTTTTTAAAATAAACTTTTTGTTCTTTAAAAAATATATATATGTGTGACCTTTGGAAAAAAAATGCTGATTAGAAAAACCTTTGGATAAGAGAGAACTCAGCTCACTAAAGTTAATACAAAACGCTCAATACTCAATAAGTTAATACTCAATGCTGTCTATTTTAACTTAACACAGAAATGTTCTAGCTAGCTACTTAAAGTAACCTCAGACAGCTAATGCTATCTTGGTAAACCTCTAATGTAAATGTTTTTTAAACAAAACTGCAATACTATCTTATCAAAGTTATCAAAATAAATGTTTATTCTTGCTAACTAACATTATTATGGTAAATTTATGCTATCCAGCTGAAGAAATGTGTACAGAAATTTGTAGCTAGATAAATATACTGCTTAAATATTACTACTAAATTTACTATATAGTTAAACCTATCCAATAAAATGTACTGTAATACAGACGGACTATTGGAAGCTGGCTAAGTTAACTTTACAAACTACTGTAAATACAATTTAGTTAAAGTTAGCAAGAAAAAAAGTAGTTGCTTGGATGTTAAGTAAAAGGTGCCAGGAAAAAAAGTTTTTGCCAGCAGTATCTGAAGTAAACAGGGAAATTAATACAACTTACTACATAGCAAATACAATCTAATTAATGTTATCACAGAAAACCATTTGCTACTGTAGCTAGCTAAAGTTATTACTTACATAGTAAAAATGCTACTAGAGAAAAGTTATTGCTTTCAAGCTAAACTGACAACTTAGTAATTACTGTTTAGTTACAGTTAACAGGGGAAAATATTTGCTAGCTAAACTTACTACACAGTAAACACGATTTAGTTAAAGTTACCAGAGAAATGTTATCGCTAGCTAAACTTACTAATCAGCAAATATAGTCTACTTAAAGTTACAACAGAAAACCTATTGCTAGCTAGGTAAAGTTACTACTTAGTAAATATTCGACCAGAGAAACTTCATTTCTATTCAGATAAACGGACTACTTAGTAAATACTGTGTAGTTAAAGTAACCAGAGAAAGGTTATTGCTATCTAAACTTACTAATTAAAAAATACAATCTAGTTAAAACTACCAGCAAAAGGTGGTTGCCAGCTAGCTAAAGTTACCACAGTAGATGGACCTTGCCAATCTGGCTAAGATCCCCCTGGAAAGCTGTAGCTAGTTTAATCTACAACAGAATGTATTTGCTAGCTAGGATTGATGATGTTAAATTTGTTTACTTTAATTCAGTTTTATTTGTATAGCGCTTTTAACAATTGTCAATGCCGCAAAGCAGCTTTACACAATCGAAATTATGGAAATTTGTATAAAATGTGAAAAATGTGTATGAATCAAAATGATCTGATTGTCCCTGATAAACAAGCCAAGGCCGACGGTGCTGAGGGAAAAACCTTAAGAGGTAAACCTTGAGAGGAACCAGACTCAACAGGGAACCCATCCTTATCTTGGTGATAACAGATAGTAGGAATTGTTTTGCCGTCATACTGCGTGTTAGGTGGCTGGTAGATTTATACATTTATAATCGGACTAAAGTTAACTGTAGTGTACATTAATGTAATTTTGCTGGAGTAGTGCAATAACTAGTAACTCCTGGAGTAGCACAAATCTCATCTTGGCTACGTTTACACTGTCAGGTAAATGTGACCCAATTCCGATTTTTTGCTCATATGTGACACATATCGGATCTGTTC
>JAQMYL010000033.1:1864320-1885978 GCA_030014365.1 Clarias pachynema | reverse complement strand
CGAGCCTGGCCGGGGAATCGAACCCAGACCCTGGAGGTGCAAGGCGACAGTGCTAACCACTACACCACCGTGCCGCCGCCACTGCTGTACATCAAGACGAAATTTTGCACCTTCTGGATTTAATTGTTAATAAGAAAGAATCCAAAACCATAGGGGTATTCACCATCTGAAGTGGGCGTGGTATGAAAATTGTGGCCTAGCATAACATGCAGGCTAGCTCTTAGCATCAGAGTCATAGTTTGTCCCTAAAACCAAAGTATTTTAGCTAAACAACAACAATGTTTTAGCTAGCTTGCTTGAATTAACCATAGCTATATGTCTAGCTAGCTAGCTTAATAGTTTGCTAGGATAAAAAAATAAATAAATAAAAATAATCACTGATGTAGCAAAAGAGTGTCTACAGAAACTAGCCAGCACAACACCACAATCCCCTGACTCTTTACTTAAAAAAAAGAATTTATCCAATATGGTGTGAAATTTTCTGGAACAGAGGATCGGAGAACAGCAGCTCAGTTGTGCGATATTTTCATGTTAATTCCATGATTCTGAATACTGCTAGCATGACATTTTGGACTAGCCATTGCTCTTGTGTCTATGTTTAAAAAAAGAGAGTAAGTCTGCACAGCTTTGTTTAGATAAATGATTCCCAGCGTGAGACATGAGCGGAGATGAAAAGCGTCCGTCGTACCTCCCACGCTTTCCCCTCTGACTGTTCCTGTAGTGACATGAGTGCACTTCTCAGGATCACACCAAGACGCTAATCCACCTTTAGCCTTAAATACACCTCAAGGCTCTTTAATGACTGTTTGTGGAGACGTAAAGCCCGCGCATAGCTCCAAGTCGAGCCGGAGATTAGACCTGGACGTCCATCAAGGAGCACGTGCATTTCATCTCGGCATTAACGTGTGTATGATGTGAACAAATCCTCGATGGGAAAAGATGGCTGTGCAAGCTGGAGCAGTTTGTTCTTTTTTAGAAGTGGGTTTGTTCCACGTATCAGCACTTAAACGCGGCAAACCAAGAATGTAGCAAGATTTTTTTTATATAAGACGGTGTCATCAAATCTGTCAAAATTAGCATTGTTGAGGTGCCGCTAACAGTAAACAGTACTTCCTTTCTAATCCGCGAATGTGGTTCGGTATTAAAGGTGCCATTCGTCATTTTGAAAAGCGTTTCTAGACTTTTAATAAATACATTAAGTTATTATTCCTTTAAAGCAGTTTTCACACCCAGAAATTCCTTATCATGACAAATAGATTAGCATTACACAATAATCATCATTGTTTTTATGCTAACCCTGTGTGAAGAATATGAAATTTATCCTAGCTACAATGCTTTTGTTTGGGATGCATCCTGGCCATCTGCGGCGACTGAAATTATGGCTAGCATGGCAGGAAGAGTAGCGGTTAGCATCACAAAGGACAAAAGAGCAAAAACTAAATTGCATGCTAACTAACATAACATCACGTACCAAACGTCATCAATGCTAAACCATTAGCACACTTATTTTTTCTTATAGTACATAACAGCTAATATTGATTATTGTCTTGACTAGTTTGCTAACTAATGCAGATTTGGACCCTGAGTCAGAAGTTTACATTGAACCGGGACATTTTTTTTTTTATCCTGGCATTTATTAACTGTCTCTAATGAGTCCCTGATGGACGAAATGAAAACGTCCTAACAGAATCGTCACAAGCGCCTCAGGTGAGTTAATTATTCTCTTCACCCACTCCGCTGCACATCCATAATGATTATTAACAAGCTTAAAACACTTGAGGACCTCAGGGAGCTTTTCAGGGTAACAACCCGCAGCATGAGAGAGAGAGAGAGAGAGAGAGTTGAGGAGGGAGGGAGAGAGATGAGGAAGGAGGAAAGATGAGATGAGGGAAATCATTATGCTAATGACAGTGCAATAATGTTTGCAGTGGCGCAGTGGCTGGAGCACTCCGGTGGGAACTGGGGGGTCAGGCAGTCGCTCTCACTCACTCTCAGAGGAGGAGGAGAGCAGACGATTGAAGATGATTAAAGAACACTGATGCATGGATCCCCCTGCTCCTTTTGAGAGCCTAACGACGGGGATGATGCCAAATTTAGCGCAATCTGCTCCACGCATTTTTCTCTTCACAGAATTTTGAATGGACAGATGAAATGAGCAGAACAATGTGACGTCATGTTTTCACCTAACATCTGAGTTGCTTGCCGACTGTATTATCTTGCTGTACCTAGTTTATTTGGATCTTATTTATTTATTTATTTATTTATTTTAATTTTGGCAGTCCTTATGGTTCCTCGAACTTGTATTCCCATGAGCTAATATCCCCTAAGCCCAATCCCTAGGAACCCATGCCCTTAATCTCAAGAGTCTATGCTCCAGGGGCACTATGTTTCTACACCAGTATGCTCGCAAGGATGTGTTTTTATTGACGGCCAATATGGTCCTTGGACCCCATATTTCCAAAGACGTAGCTTTCCAAAGCCCTATTATTCCACAGTCCTGTGTTCCTAGAGAATTACAATGATAAGACCATATATTCCCAAAGGCATATGATTTCCAGGCCATATATTCCTGGATCTGTATGTTCCAGGAGCTACACCTATAAAGATCTCTATCTTCCTAAGCCTACACATTCCCAGTGCACTATAAAACCCAGTTCTCTATGTTACCAATGGACACACATTTTCCGGTCTACATTTTCTTAAGTGATAGAACACTAGGGGGATATGCATGCCAGATACCTTTTTTTTCCCAAGGGATTCAAATTTGAGGCTATATTGATGCTGTATTTTTCTCAAGCAATACACATTCCCACATCCCTGTGTTCCTAATGGCTAACCATTTCTGTACACTCACCCTGTATTTCATATTTCTACACATTCCCAGTCCATTACATTCCTAAATAAAGACTACACATTTTCAAGCACCCACATTCGCAGGCCCAGGTCCTGTTTCTCCTTGACCATATATACTCACGGTTTTCTTAAATCCAATATGTATGATCCGATATTCCTGAAGCTCAATGTGCTCAGTCTAGGAGCCATAAATAGCTGTAATTTACAAGGGATTGGGGGGATTGTAACCCCACCAATAATCAAAACCATCCAGTACACCCCCCAAATTTTCGAATCATATATAAAATAAATATATTAAAATATATAATAAAATAAAATATATATTCAAATTACTAACTGTAATGAAACATGATAAAGTGGTTGGCTTTCTTAATTCAACATAATTAAATTAGATTTATTTATATAACGATTTAACAATAGTCATTGTCCCAAAGCAGCTTTACAGAATCAAAGAAAAATTAGTGTAAATAAATTAATCAAAATGATAAGTTTGCCCCTGATGAGCAAGCAGAGAGTGACGGTGGCAAGGAAAAACTCCCTGAGATGGCAACAGGAAGAAACCTTGAGAGGAACCAGACTCAGCAGGGAACCCATCCTCATTTGGGTGATAACGGATAGTAGGAATTGATTTGCAGTCATACTGTGTGTTAGGCGTCTGAACGTTTAATATAACAGGAGAGATGTTTAAGTTAATAGTCCACTTTTGTTATTAGAGGCTCAAGTTCAAAATTGTTTGGAATTTAAGGCTTGAACTATCTAGTGTCTGCAGTCACAAGACCTCAGAGAACTGTTGTCTGCATCGGCCAAGGCCAGGCCCATCTTCATGGTAACATGGGAACTGTCTCTAGTCACCACACACGTCACAAGCAGACCACGCAGGGCCTCCATGAGACAAGATCTCTAACCAGAAGTGGGGCACCAAGAAGAGTCGGACAAGTCCGGAGGGCAGATGGGGGTCTGGATCACTGGCAGTTCAGGAGCACCATGTGAAACTCGACAGAAAGAGACAGGGAGAGGTGGAGGAGAGAGAAGAAAAGAGAAGAGAAATAACAGTTAGGTAGGGTCACAGTCACATGTATAAAGTGAATGTATATCTTGTGCATAGTGCAAGCAGGGATTTTCATCACGCCATGTGTTTCAAGAGTCTCTAGGTCAGGGTGACTCTGCAGCACTTCTTGGATGTTCCCGGTCTGTAGCAGTCAGGACCAAGCAAAATAGTCCAAGGAAGGAAAACCAGAAAACCGGCTATAGGGTCATGGGCGGCCAAAGATCACTGATGCTGGCCTGTGTAGTCCGATCCAATAGAAGAGCTACTGTAGCTCAAACTGTGGAAAACTTCAATGCTGGTTCTGATAGAAAGGTGTCAGAACACCGCACATCACTCATTTGGTGGCAAAAGTTGTGACCTACTCAATACTAGTCACGTGGTTATAGTTGTAGATATCTTATGGCTGATCAGTGTATTCCTTAAGCCTACAGTCCAAGAGTGCTAAATATTTGCAAGGCCGATATTTTTCAGGAACGTTCCTGAGACATTAGAGTGCAGTAGCTCTGTATCTCAAGGGTCCCACATTCCCAGGGTGCTAAGCTTAGCACAGGGTGCTATGGTTGAACTTGAAAACCTCTCTTGTTATACTGAACTTCCAGCCTCCTAATACACAGTATGAGTGCAGATCAATCCCTGCTATCCGTTATCACCCAGATGAGGATGGGTTCCCTGTTGAGTCTGGTTCCTCTCAAAGTTTTTTCCTATTGTCATCTCAGGGAGATTTTCCCTCAGCACTATCACTCTTGGCTTGATCAAACTGATCATTTTGATTTATACATACTTCCTCACACATTTCATACTCATTTCCCTAAGTTTCTTTCGATTCTGTATAGCTGCTTTGCGTCAATGACCATTGTTAAAATATATACTGTATACTGTATACTATATACTGTAAGTAAAATTGAATTTACTTTAATTAAGCACACAGGACCCTACAGTATATTCGCAGACTGTGTTTTTCATTTGCTCAGAGATGCCAAGCTGTATGTTTGGGGTCATGGGGTCATTACAGTTTCGACAATATGACATCTTAGAATATGCGCATTGAATGATGCATTATCACATCTAATTTTTTTTTACAACGTCAGAAAATATGGAACATGGGTGGTCATAATGTTATACCTGCATAAATAAAAAATTATAAGTGAGTTGAGTTAAATTTGAGCAAAATATAATCAAACAATGATGAACATACAGTGGACAAACTAGTGCAAATTGAGATGTGTAATGTGAAATTCGACAAATAAAAAGTGACAGTAGTGCCAAAAGTGAGGGGTGCAAAACTGCGGTTGTGAAAGTCAATGCAGATTACGTGTACCTGATGAGGAGATAAATATGACTGTGAACAGTGAGACTGTTATGAACGAGAGCGACATGTATAACCAAGAACGTGTGGTAGCAAAGTCGCAATTGCGACCAAGAATCCAGATTCACGTCCCTTGGCACTGTAAAGAGGTGATACTGTCCAACAACGTGAGGCTCTGGGGATTTCCTGAGTCTGTCTGTAGACCCGCTCTGTAATTTAAGTCTGCCACTGAACATGTTCTTCTGCTTGGCAAAAGCTCCATGCAGTGGGCGATTAGTTCTGGACAGCATTTTGTTCAACGTCCTTCGATCCGGCTGATCGAAGCGGGCCAAACTTACAGTAGTATTCCCAAGACTTGATACTGTACATGAAAAGACCCCATTTCTTTGTCACATTTCAGTCCATGATCTAGCAAGTTTAGCTAATACAATTTTACAGTAGTAATGATAATGATTCACAAATCTAGGAATATTATTTGCAAGTTAAGCAAACATAAGAGTGAGTTGATACCAGTGCAATGTAAAAACTGCTTAGTTTCAGTATCTTGAGCTAAAGGCTTTCCCTAGCACCACTCTCTCTCTCTCTCACACACACACACACACACACACACACACATATACACACACACGTGCACTCAGTCTGTGTGGCCTATAATCATTATTACACCGTGAGTAATTATCTAATAACCCCCTGTAAAGGAGCGTAACTTTCTAATCTGCTCATAATTAGCATTTCAATGATCCTGCTGCTAATGGTCGACCTTCAGCAACTCCGGCCCCATCTTAATTAAGTCCTAATATCACCATTATCGCTACGCACGAAACTAGGCGTGACTGAACGCAACGGGTCTCAGGTACGCTAATTTGGGGAGCAATTATCTCTTTGTGTTGAGAGATTTAGCCGATTAACCGCACAATTTCACACGGTTTTGAGAAACTCCACTTCGGGAAAGCAGGCTTCAATGAATTTTCAGTTCTGCTTCCTTAAATAAAAAGATGGGGAGAGAGAGAGAGAGAGAGAGGAAGAGAGAGAACGCAGCAGGACAGAGTGCCAAATCTATCACCTCATTTCTGTTTCCGGCATTGGTGCAACGTTCCGTATGGTGTCCCTGCGCTCCAGCACTGTCCCCGGTGAGGGTAGGGACGAGTCGTACACAACATCGCCGCTGAGTTCTCAATTCTGATTGGTCAGAAGATGTTGATTGATTTTCTGCAATTGAGCTCCTAAAACATTATTGTTTCTATGGCAAGATTCACATAAACATGTCATGAGATTTTTTTTTTTTATGTTTATAACATAACACTTTTTTGGAAGGAGTCTCCAGTGTCAGTTCACCGCAACAATCAGAGGTGTAACTTTAAGTTTGAACGTTTTAAGGTTATTACAAACATCGAGACCATATCATATGAGGAAACTGATGGTAATGGTTAATATTCGGGATGTCACAACTAGCAGAGCAAACTCCTGAATGATTCAAGAGTCAAATGTAAATATGCACCAGTAAATACATGTCTGGCGAGATTATTGACACCGGCCTTCTTTTGATCTCGTTATGACATCATTATTATTAATGTAATCCTATGTGAAGCTCTTTAGCCTGGCGCTTTCATTTCAGTGATAACACTTCACACAGAGCTTACTTTTGCTGGCTTTTTCAACCAAAAATAAATCTTCATTACATTTCACTTACAATATGTGAATACTTTATATTATTTGATTATTAGCAGTAGACAAAAAAGAAAGCATTTTGATTAGCTATTATTCATTTTTCCTGCATGAAGAAAAGGCCACATTTAAATGAAGGAACCTATTTTCACACACTCACACACACAAACACACAGACGCAGACACAGAGGAGGCTATAATGGTGAGCTTAGCATAACTTCTACCTGATTTCCAATGCAAATATTAGCGAGCGGTTCGGCGTGCGGCGCCAGATTACGCCTTATCCCTCTCGCGCACCGCACGATTCTTTACGCTCTGAAAACATTTTAGCTTATCAGCGAGCCGCAACGATCAACACTCCACATCCTCGGTCCCCCAGAGACTTCAAGAGGAATCACATCAACGCTCTCTCTCTCTTTCTCTTTGCCTCTCTCTCTCACACACACGCTAGCGTTCACGCTCGACTAAACTTTAGCCACATGCAGCGCTAAATCCGTAAATTATACACCGTAATTGCTGTAAGTGTAACCGTCAAACGGTGAATTACAAAGGACCCGTGAATGCGCCACGTCTCTTAATAACGCATTATGTGGCTTTGTTTTTCGTAATGAGAAACAGACGATGAAAAGATGCTACTTAGCATAATAATTTCCTGTCTGTTTTCTCTCTCTCTTTCTCAAGCGCTAATCTGCTTTAGCATTGTCTTTAGCGCAAAATATTCACTTTGTTTAATGAAATGCTAACGAATGGTGGAGCAAAGCTACTTTCCCTCATACTGTTCCTAAAACTTTTGAATATTGTCCTTGAATATTTACCGATGTATTCAAAAAAATAAATAAAACTTTAAAATAGTTTTTTTAGATACAATGCAGCTAGATAGCTACAAACCTCTGATTTATAATTTATTTTTACACTGTTTTTATTTACATTATAGTAAATAAAATGTACATTATAAATATAACAGTTCATCTTAACAACAACAGCAACAAAAAACACTGGTGATTTTTCCCACTCCAATATTTTTTAAACTCATCACCCAGCTTCATGTGCACAATCTTTATTCTTGTTATTATGGAATAATGGAATGTTTACTCATAGAAATGTGTGTGTGTGTGTGTGTGTGTGTGTGTGTGTGTGTGTGTGATGCTGTCAGGTGTACTGCCTTTCCTTTAGGGAAATAGGACTTCCACTCATCTGGCTTTAGGAACAGCAGGTGCGTCTCGTCTTTTTCCTCATCCCCGCCTCGGGATATGTGTGTGTGTTTGTGTGTGTGTGTGTGTGTGTGTGTTAGAGAGCCAACTCATAAATAGAGTTTAGTAACCCTTGCATCCCACATATGGGCCCAGGTTTACAGCCATCACACAAAACCCAATAGCACGATACTGTACTACACCATGATGATCAAGTTCACGTTGTCTGTGGAGCTAAACAGTTACGTTACATGTCCAAATCTTAACACTACATCAGTAATTGTGTTTGATATTCATTTAAAATATATAGTTCTCTAAGAATCTACACTTTTTGATTATTCAATTTCACAAGCTGGTGTTCTAACACGTGAGTGCTTACGTTTGCAGAATCCCAATGTTACTGATAAAGTTTTCCAATACCACCATCAAACATCAGTAAATGTAATCCAAACTCATGTGATGTAACAAACAAAGGGATATTGTGCCGTAATGTGGTTGTTTTTCCAGTAAAATGGAGATGAATAGTAAATGTACTTTTAATGTCATTTTAGTCCTGCTGAGTTTTTTATTAATATTTTTCAGCACATCTGACGTAATTGTTAAGGTTCCCAATAGTTTCGACTTCAGTTTCACTGTGGCTTCATACTGTCTGTATAAGAATTTTAAGAGTTATACGATAGCTAGTTAAAATGTAGTTTTACTTATGAAGTATTTTCTTAACACAAGTCAAAGCGGGACTGTTGTGCAGAATAACAGAACACAGTTCTGAAAGTAAAAACTCTTCTTTTTTTTCTCTATATATATAATCCCCTGCTACACTAATGCACTTATCCCAGTGTTTCACTAGTGCTTGGGCACCATCAAGGTAGAAAGTTCTTCCAATACTAACTGCTTCATTCAAGTCTGAAACGCCAGCCTCCCAGGAACTCCTTTAATCGCTTTTACACACATGTGGAAATGGCTTGCAGTAAAGTCAGGAGTGCTGAGTGGTGTTGGTGAATGATTGCATGTACAGTTCCCATAGACAGATGCATCTCTTTTAAAAGATGGTGACAAGTTATCCATCGCTATTCACGGATCAGGCATTCCACTCCCTCAATGCTCATGGGAACAACTACAGTGGGCTCTGAGTGCTTCAAACGTTTGCACTTTTCAGATGTTTTACTGCAGCTTTGAGTCTCATCACTGTACGGTGTTTTAGTCTTCTGTAAATTTCAATTACTTTAACATCTTTATTCACCAAAAAATTTATTCACAAGTTTCGATATGACCCTCATACTACCCTGCTACTTCACCACCACGTCTGAGGGAAATGCTGACATTCCATATATTTCTGTCCAGCTTCCATAAACCCTATATCTGTATATACTGGAGACTTAATGGCTACATTATAGTTACTGTAGCCAAATTAAAGTTTTACCTATATCGTTTCTCAGATGTTTTTTTTAACTGAGACATCTAAGAAAAAAATTTGGTATTTCCACTGGTTCTGTCTTTTGTCCACACTCACTGTGTCTTTAAACTCTTTGTATAAGGGATTTTATCTCAACATGTTTAGAAATCTTTAGTCATATATTCTATATTCATGTCTTTACTGTTTACCTGAGTTATCTGAGGTAATTGTTGTTATTTGTCAATAGCTAACCACATTTTCATTGTCACTCTGAGATATAAACTTTATTGCTAATACAGTAGCCTGAAGTAAATGTTAATGTTCCTGATTGTTCTTTCTCATTTTCACGATTTGTATGCAAGATTTAATGACTAAACACTAGCCATGCAAATTGTAAAGATAATTCTGTCACTTTTTTACTTTTTTTTTTGTATTTTATCATTTTAACTGAGAGAAATGTTGACATATACAATAGTTTTGTCTTGTTTCCATGCTTGCTGTGTCTTTCTTCTCAACATACTACTGTAACAGGCTATCTTAATTTTGGTTGTATCGTTCTTATCCCTTTCTTCTTAATTTTCCCAACACATCTGAGGTAAATGTTAATATTCTCTATAGTTCTGTTCCGTTTCCAACTGTCCCTTTGTCTTTGTGTTGTCTGTATAAGAGTCTGCTTTCTAACTAGCTAAATCATAATTTTACTCATAAGGGTCATTAATTAATTAAATGAGATAAATTGTTATCCTCAGACAGTAGCTAGCTCATGCACACTGTATATATTTTAAGTAAGCTACTGTAGAAACAGCATTCTTCCGATTTGAAACGCTTTGATGGTGTATTGTAGGTAATACTGGAAATATGGTCCCATGGTGCCAAAGATGACTATTAAGACTCTTTTTGTTCAGTTAATGCTGGCTGGTCTTGAATGCTAGGGTTAGAGAGTGCTTTCATCACAGTTCCATGTGGTTGACGTATGAGAATTTTCACTTGTAATATGGCTTGTAATATGCTTCACTTGTAATATACTTTTCTGCTTTTATTTTTGTTTTGCAGCTTTTATAGACTGTAGCAAATCTGTAATGGTACATTGTCAGAAAGAGAGACGTATTACACTTCCTTTATTTTTAGTTGTGGCGCCACCAGCACTGTTTACACACTGCTGTCAGATGAACGCTTAACAAAAGTGTGTGTATGTGTGTTTCAAGCCAATAAGTACTACTTCCAGGTGTGAGGTGTTTCATACTCCCCAAGTCCGCCTCCGGTTTAGCTCACGGCAAACACTCACACACACGCACACACACACACACACACACACACACCTTTAGACAATAAAGCATCCGTCATTTCTGTTTATCTTGGAAACTTCAGCTCTTTGTGTCGAGTGCCGTTTGAACGGGATGTGCTTGTTGTGTTGGTGCTTTTTTTTTCTTTCCCCCTCATAGCATCTGTTTTTTAACCAATAGGTAGAATGGCAAAAATTGCTATATTGCTAGCTACAATACTTTTGCTGTAAAAACATAAATGAAAGTGTTGTAATTTTGACTTGAGAGTTTATAAACTATATTTTTGCCGAAATAAAAATAGTCCAGCGGAAATGTTGGTTACAGAAAGACAGTAAGACGTGTCTCATGATGTAACTAGCAGATCTTTTGATATCTTACAAATTACATTATAGAATTTTTCCTTGCTTAAAAAGTCAAATATTTTAAATCAAGAAACACTGTAACCCACAGGAATCCTAACATTGTGTGAGCATTGTAATAAAGTTGTAATGATCTTGTGATGACATTCACTATCGAGAGAGCGATGTTTTTGGATGATGTTAACAAAAAGCCGTCGAAATAATGGTGAATGAATGACCCCAAACATAATGTTGCAAATACAACCTCAAAACAACTAAATTGTACCCTTTATTTGCAGCATTTATGCATATTAATGTTCATTGGCTTAACAGCCTAATATCAACGCCTAATTAACATCACCACGTTTTTCTTTTTCGTTTTGACAATGAAAAATTCCTGTTGGGAATAACAATAATAATAAGAACAATAATAACAATAACAAAAATAATAACCACTGTTCGTTGTAGATCAGGTAGATTTATAGATTTGTAGCTAATTTTGTAAAAAAAAAAAAAAAAGCACCTTAAATTTATTTCTGTTTTTGATAATAAAAAAGATGCACTTTAAAATTAATTTTACATATGTGCTTATATAAAAGTAATATTAATATAAAAAAGTAATATTAAGTAAAATAAAATAAAGTAAATATTAATATAACATTTAGATATTTATAAATATTAATGGCTGACCTTGCACTCTGACCCCTGCCTACTAACAAGAAGCTGGGATATGCGAAGAATTAAGCATTTCGCTGTATATCGTACTGTGTATGACTATGTATGACTGTATATGTGACAAATAAAATTTTAATTTTAGTTTAATTTAATATTTTAAAAAGCATAGGAGTTTATTTTTTTGCTTTTAACACCACAATCAAACAATGTAACTGCAGAGTAGGCTAATTTGCCAAATTACCCATATGAGTGTGCAAGTGTGTTTGTGTGTGTGTGTGAGTCTGTATACATATGCGTCCTGCGATGGATTAGCACCCCGTCCAGGGTGTACCCTGCCTTGAACCCAAAGTCTCCTGGCTTCAGGCCAGCTTTCCTTGACACTGTATACAATATTAAATATTAAGATAATATTGCTAGGTTTTCTCACTTCAGTTTATTTTAAGGGAAAAGCAATTACCAGGAAAATTATTGAACGATTGAACAATATGCTAGTAGCCTGCTGGCCTATCAGGAAAATACTGCTTACTGTACTGGACAGCTCTGTTTAACAAAAGCGTAGCTAATTTTATATAGGTTATATAACGTTATATATGGTTGGTTCCAAAATATAGTAGAAACACCAAAAAATAAAAGACTAACTTAGTCAATTCTGAAGTTTGTTGCCTTACGTACTGTTTTTTACATGCTGTACAATAATGTTTTATTTAAAAGCAGCCTATGCTCTCCTAAAACAGTTTTAAGGACGCAGATGCTAGGTGCTACATGGTAACTTGCAGCCCACCATGTTCCTTTGACAGACAAATGTGTTGCAGCAAAGGGAAGAAATTGCTTGGTTTATTTATTAAAAAACTAAAATAAAATTCAAATATCACTGCGTGCGACATGTCCAAGATGGTCTTGTGAGTGGCGCTTCATCTTCCTCGGCTCACTAAACATGTTCATTTCATCTGATGAGGTCACAATGAGGTCAGTAGGGAGAATGTGTGTGTGTATGTGAGACACTTTCTGTTTCATTGTTAATGATCAAGGCTTAAAACAGCAAATAAGGTGTAACAGCCCGGATCTTTGCAAACCCAAATACGTGAATATATAATAAAATATTTGTGTACATTTGTATTGTTTGATGCATTTTTCTTACTTTTATTATGTAGAACCTTTTAAATATAAATATTGTAAACAACATAAATTAGTGATAGATCTACAGTACACAACAACAAAATCATGCTGCCATACTTTTGAAGGCTAGCTATTGAATTTAGTTAAGTTAGCCTTCTACAGTACATTATAGTACTTAGTTCATTTATGTATTAGCTAGCTGTCGAGAGTATCTAGAAATATTGCTGATTATTTAAATAAATAAATAAATACATTTATTTCATTTAAACAATGAGAGATTTATTTAAAAAATTTTGCGTGAGAATATAATGCATGAATGTTAGTGACGTCTCGGATGTTAGCGGAATTTTTAATCAACTACACACAAGAAAAAAAAGTCATGCTAGCGCCAGTTTGTTGAAAGCTAATGATTTTGCTGTTACTTCACAACAATGTAAATTTACTTCAATGTATTGTAATCTTCAAATCTTTCCTAGCTACAGAAGAGTAGCTTCAGTGGCTATATTGGTATACTGTTACACTAATATAAACATTGATGTAATTTGCTATGTAGAATTTGATACTGTAGTTTTTCCCACTTTGTTACATGATACAGTTGATTCTCGATAGCAAAATTAACTGTCAGGACAAATGCTAGCAAAGAAATTGGCAAAAATGTGAAGATTTTGTTAAGTTAACTTAAGTTAACTCATATTAAATTCACTTTAAGGAAATATGTTTTGATGAGTGAGTAGCTAAACCAGCTAGCTAAATGAACGTTTGCTATAGTTTTCACTTACATTTATTAAAATCTAAAGTTTGAGTCTATGCTAAATAAGTAATCTGTGAATGCTATTATTTATAACATGCCCTTTAAAGAACTGTAAGCAAATGAGCTAGCTTAGACACACAAGGAAATATCTCGTGCAAATCGTGAATAAGAAATTCATGTCTAGAAATATGATATAGACTGATTAAACGGCTTAAGAGATCCTTCTAAGAGTTATTTGAAGAGTGGCTCCATTTAGCCAAATTTGCATATTAGCTGGAAAGATAAAGAAGGAAAAAGTTTACATTAGCTCTTTGGAAGTGTTACAGAATGTGCTGGAAAGAACAAAATGAAGTGATCTCTTCCTGAAACTTTTTTTTATTATTATTATTTCCTTTGCCGAAACATACGCGGTTGCTCTCCTCGCCGTCTTGGAAATGAAAGAAATGAAAACGAAGCAGGAGAGGAGTGAGAGAGAGCGTAGACTTGGGAGCTTTCATCCTGTAGGTTTACGGCTTGTGCGTTTACCATTTCCGCTTCTCGAATCAAAGGAAAAGAGAGAAACGTAATATTTATTTGATTTCTGCACTGTTAGCCATCTGTTACTGTACATCAGGATACTCCGGAGCAATTCTCAGAAGCAGACTGATTATCTTTCTCGTTTTTTTCCCCTCCACAGTCAGTCACGAGAACGCGGATGGTTCGTAGCACAAGCGCTTCATCACAGTCGTACTCGGGCGGATGCGGTTCCGCTGCACTAGCAGGCGTTTAAAGCTGCGTTTCGACTGAATGAACCTTAAAAGGAGGCCATTTTGCATTTAAAAGGACGGCAAATATATTTCGCAGCCCAAAACTGTCTCAGGCTTTGGACAGCAGCCACGTGAGCGATATGAAGCTGAGCTCTAATAAATCACACGGCCTTCAGTTAGCCGCTTTCGCTCTAAACACTTGGCGTTACCACAAATAAATATTGCTCTGAATATATAGCCTGTCATTCCACTGTATTATGGTTATGAGCTCAGGAATAATTGAATGGCTGTCGATTAGCATTGGAGCAACCGTTTAGAGAGTGTGTGTGTGTGTGTGTACGTGTCTCACTCACAGGAGCCACTTATATTGATGAGCAATAGCTCAGAACAAGCCCTTGTCAAAAAAATTGTCCTTAGCAAATGCTGAGAGAAACCCCGTTCATAATCCTTTCACCTTTAAAAAAGTTAATGCTAATGCTAAGTGACAGGACAGATCACCATGCTAGTAATTCTGTGGTAAGAATTGCAAAGTATATAAGATTTAACCCCTATGTAACATTAACATTTGTGGGTGTGAGCGAACATTTCTTAAAAGAGCTTAACGGTAATGCTAGAGACTAGAGGATTTTTAGTTTGTTAGCTAAGCTTTGTGTTTGTAAAGAAAAACTATGATGCTAGTCCAAGTTTTCTTTAAAACCTAGCAATAGTGTGTATGTATTTTTAAAAACATGGCTACATGAACAATGCTAATGCTAGATACAGATCAGGGTATAGCATGTTGGCTAGGTTCTGTGGCAAAAGTTATTACAATAAACATGAACTTTGCTTTAAAAATAATTCAATGATGTTAGTTATAATATTTCTATTCCATAATGGTGTGGATGAGGTTTTACAAAACATCTCTTTACTTTTAAACTTTGATAATTAATGCTAATGCTAATAAATCGTGTCAGTGTACATCTCTTCCTTTGTGATTTCCCAACACTTTGCCGATTTCTTGCCTGAGTCATGACGGCTTTTACGTGACCTTAGCGCTATTCCTCCTCCAGTTCTTTGCTAACTCTGGGCTTTCTTCTCTTTTTCTTCCTTTCCTTCTTTTTTTCCCTCCTCGTGAAAGACTCCAGGCTTTCTGTCTCCGAACAAAACTCAGCAAATTGGTTCCCGAGGTTCATCCCTCTTTTTTTGAAGCTCCCTCACCTGGGACGAGAGGAAGAATTGCCTCGCAGGCTCAAACTGCAAGCTGAGCTTTCTTTCTCTCTTCCATCTGATCTGCAAACCCGCTCTCATGCGATTTGAACCAACTTTTCCCTTAAGAAAAAAACTAACCCAGAGCAAGAAAACGTGCAGCATTCGTCATGCATTTTTTAACTCTGCCTGAATTCCCTGTTAGCGATTTTCCAGTTGTGCTTTCGTCACTTGCTCTGTGGTCTTTTTTTAGTAAAAATGTGTAGCATCATTTCTCTGTGATTTCAGCACTAGGCGATGACCTAGTGTAAAGTGACTCTACGATCAATAAATCATCACCATGGTGCAGAAATCGACAAAAAATGCACACGTGTGGAAATGTCAAGTCAGGAGGTCAGGTCTGAGAAATTTTTTTCCTCCTAGAATTTCCTGATAATCATAGGCAGAAAGAGAATGATAAATATCTATTTTTCAGATTAGCAGCTTCTGTTATAGTCACAGAAACAAATGCTTAACTAAGCATTCTTGCTTAAACTAAGAAACATTGCTCCATGTTTTATATACAGTATATATATATATATATATATATATATATATATATATACAGTATATATCAAAATTAAGAATTAGCATGGTAGCTTATATTTCTCGAGCTTGTTAGCAAGGTAAGTTGCTACTGGTTATGTTCTTTTAGTTTATATTTTAATATGTAAAATTACCTTACTGTAACATTAGCATGTGAAGTTTTTTTTATTCTGCTAATCTTAGATGATTATTATTATTAGTAGTAGTAGTAGTAGTAGTAGTAGTATTTTTTATTCCTTATCAATTCCACAGTTACAGAACTTGACATCTCTTTTTAATGTGTTGCGTTCTTGTTCTGAGAAAAAAAGCTGCTTTAAATAAACAGCATTTTATTTTTTAGAAAGTTAGGATAGTATTTTTAACATTGGAATGAAATCTAATGTGACTTGGAAATCAGATGGCAAAGGTACAAGATGACAAAGGTTTACCCAATTGTAAAACTTTCCAAGACTACAATTAGCTATGCTACTGGGATCTATGCTATGTATCTAACAATCTATCTATCTACATTAGGTTTTAGCTATGTCTTTTATATCTACAGTTTAAAGGATATTTTACATTATAAACAAAATCCTTCTGGAATGTTCACTTTTTCCTCAGACGTGTGGGTGAATTATGCAAGAAAGACTTTGTAAGTAAAATTGGGATTCTGTTAGCTAGCAAATTAAGGAAGAGGCAAAAAATCACAACAAAAAGAGATTATTTTTCTTTTTCTCCTTCTTCTTCTTCTTCTTATTATAGCACTAGTTGTTATGTAAAATGTGCTATTATATTAAAAGTTTTCCTTAAGTGTTCTAAGGAATGAGCAAGTTACAATTTATTACTTTTAAAAGTAAGATATACAGGGATTGGAAAATGAAATTGAAAAACTGGCCAATTTAGTGTTGAAGGTTTATGGCTAAATTTGACCAGCCTGGTGGCCAATCTTCATTGATTGCACATTCCACCTGTAAGAGCAGAGTGTGTCAGCATACCACCAAGAAGGACGAACCACACCCAACAGGAGTAACTGTGGACGCAAGAGGAAGCGGTCTGAAAGGGATGTTGGGGTCCTAACCCGGATTGTATCCAAAAAACATAAAACCACAGCTGCCCAACTCACTGCAGAATTTAATTGTGCACCTCAACTCTCCTGTTTCCACCAAAACTGTTTGTCGGGAGCCTCACAGGGTCAATGTACAGGGTCAAAGGGTATCCACCTTCAATTAAATTTTTTATTTATATAGCGCTTTTAACAATGGTCATTGTCTCAAAGCAGAAATTGTCTTTCCCACATCCGGGAGAGTTACGGTGTGGAGAAGCCCCAAAGAAGCGTACCACCCAGACTGCTGCATGCCCAGAGTGAAGCATTGGGGTTGGATCAATGATGGTTTGGGCTGCAATATCATGGCATTACCTATGACCAATACTTGTGCTAGATGGCCAAGGACTACTGAACCATTCTGAAGGACCATGTGCACCCAATTGTTCAAATATTGTATCCTGAAGGCGGTGCCGTGTATCAGGATAATAATGCACCAATACACACAGCAAGACTGGTGACAGAGTGGTTTGATGAACATGAAAGTGAAGTTGAACATCTCCCACGGCCTGCACAGTCAGCAGATCTAAATATTATTGAGCCACTTTGGGGTATTTTGGAGGAGAGAGTCAGGAAACGTTTTCTTCCACCAGCATCACGTAGTGACCTGGCCACTATTCTGCAAGATGAACGGCTCAAAGTCCCTCTGGCCACCGTGCAGGTCTTGTATCTGTCATTCCCAAGACGAATTGATGCTGTATTGACCGCAAAAGGAGGCCCTACACCATACTAATTAATTATTGTGGTCTAAAACCAGGCATTTCAGGTTTATTGTCCAACCCCTATAGCTAACCAGCTCTAGCCATTATAGCTATCTAGTACTTTAAAATCCTTCTATAATCTGTTGTTGAATTACAGAGTTAAAACTTGGTCCACTTAATCAGGATTGAGCTTGCTTGCTTAGTGAATTCCAGTGTGGTACAATGATAGGATGCCACCTAAGCAGTAAGTCCAGTTGTGAAATTTCTAAATATTACCAGTATCTGGTAATATAATATAACTAGTCATACTACTAAATATTTTCCACAGTCAACTGTTAGTGGTATTATAATAAAGTGTATATGATTGGGAACCACAACAACTCAGTCACAAAGTGGAAGGCCACATAAAATCACAGTGTGGGGTCAGCGGAAGAAGAAAGCTAAGGACCTCCAAATTTCATGTGGCCTTCAGACTAGCTTAAGAACATTGCATAGAGAGCTTCATGGAATGGGTTTCCATGGCCAAGCAATTGCATCCAAGCCTTATATCACCAAGAGCAATGCAAAGGATCGCACTTAGCAGTGGTGTAAAGCACGCCATCACTGGACTCTAGAGTAGTGGAGACGTGCTCTTTGGATTGACAAATCACACTTCTCTGTCTGGCAATCCGACAGACAAGTCTGGATTTGGCAGTTGCCAGGATAATGGCACTTGTCTGAGTGTATTGTGCTAAGTTTAAATTTTGATGGAGGGGGGATTTGGAGTTGTTTTTAGGAGTTGGGCTCGGCCACCGTAGATCCAGTGAAAGGAACTCTTAATGCTTCAGCATACCAAGACATTTTGGACAATTTCATGCTCCCAACTTTGTGGGAACAGTTTGGGGACGGCCTCTTCCTGTTCCAACTTAAAGGTGTTCCCGATAGAACACCTTAATGGATACAGGCCTTCTTGTCCAACATCAGTGTCTGACCTCACAAACGCGCTTCTGGAAGAATGGTCAAATATTCCCATAAACACACTCCTAACACATTCGCACCTTATGGAAAGCCTTCACAGAAAAATTGAAGCTGTTATAGCTGCAATGGGTGAGCCAACATCATATTGAACCCTATGAATTAAGAATTTGATGTTACTCAAGTTTGTATGCATGTCAAGGCATGACCAAACCAAAACTCTGTGCTTGAACTTCTGAAGTTGTAAATGCCACAGAAGTGAGCTGTCACCGCCAAACAAGCAGCCATGTAGCTGTAGTTTTCTTTTCCCACTCGAACTTCCTGGAAGCAGCAACTCAAACAGTTTATAGAAACTTTGACAGGCGAGAGATGGTGGGGGGAACTAGGATATGATCTCGTTATATTCTGGCTCCCCACAACCCTGACCACACGAGTTAGAGCCTGTGAAATAAAACGTGTGAATACGAGAAGATTGCGAGACATCCTGGGAGGAGGCAAGTAGGCCGGGGAAAGCGTTCCAGCAAGGGATTTGTTTAAAAGAAGTGCACACTTTTTTTGTGACGCCGAAATTTTTAATCTGGCAACTTTAAGTGCTTAAGCTCTCTGACAGATTATGCCATTGTGTAAGTCCTAAAGAGAAAGAGCAGGGAAATAAAAGGACTCGTTTTACGCCTCAGTGCCAATTGGGACGTCACACATGATCGTGATAGTAAGGGGGAAAAAAGTATAAAAGTTACACAACCTACTTTCACGCAATTAAAGCAGTGCCTCAGAGCTTAGCATTTAAAAAAAAAAAAAATTCTCTCCCCTCACACTTTTCTACACTCTTCAAACCCAATTCTGACTGCTAGAGCTTTTTTAGCATTCCCATAGAAGCTGCATTGCAGCTTAGTGTGACATTTCAGAAAAACAAATGTCATATCCGTGTCGCTGGAAAGTGAAGAGATTTGATGGAAGATTTTCACCCTACACAATTTTCCTGTATAACTTTTTTTTATTATTATTTAAAAAAGCACTCTGGTTTAAGTAAAAATTATTAATATAAGTGTGATAAACTATGAATCACAGCCCTGGTGATGGAACAACTTATGGAGATGTTCGAGACATCACACACAGCTATACATGGACAAAAAGTATGTAATGTTTCATTATTAAATCAATAGAAATCACAAACATCAGGCTGATTACAGTAACTTTATCAGTTATCAACTTTACATTGATGATTTTCCTGTTATAGCACAACCTGCATAATTGTTTTTTTAATATTTAGGATTGTGGTCAAACACAGTGTCAAAGTGTTTTAATTAGGGAAAAAAGATTACATTTATATTAAATATATAATGTAGAATATTACAAATAAAAAAAAATCACTAAAAGATTTAGAATAATGGAATAATTCATCCTAATAAAATGAAAATGAAAAATGTAATCAAATTAAAGTAAATTAATATAAAAAATCAGCTTACTGATTGTAACAAATGTATACTATGAATACTAATATGAATAAAAAGTTTAAAAAAAAAAAAAAAAAAAAAAAGACAGTTAAAAATGTAGACACATTATTTATTTATTTCCAGAGGCTGTGTGTTTTTAAATCCATTTGAGAAATTTGAAAAAATAATAATAAAATGTGGGGGGAAATTATTGTTAAAAATAACACAAATATAGTATATTATTATTATTTTTAAATAACAAGAAATTTTTAAAAACAATGTATTACTTAATCCTAATAAAATATCTTCAATACAAATTTACAGTTTAAATTAAAAATAGAATAATAAACACAAATACATACATTATAAATTAATTATTAATGTATTAATAATTTATGTGTGAATTAATTAAAATATATTAAATATATTAAACAACTACCTAAATATAACAATATGAATAAACATATTCTATTAAAAGTATACAACTATTATAAATGCAATAAATAAACATAAATGAAGAATTGCAGTTGAGTAAATAAATCATACAAAGGTGAACACTTAAAAATAAACTAAATGAGAAATTTAAACAAAATGATTTATTTCTTGCCAAAGAGGCCATTTCATGAAAGACCATAAAAACGACTTTATTGTTTTGCTGCCAAGAGTTTGAACACAAATCAATGGCATTGATTCGTTGCGCCGCTCCTGTTTTCTCTCCTCGTTAATCACACGCCCTCTTTTTTTCTTTCTTGTTTTTTTTTCTGTGGCTTTTTTGCTGAACGTAAGTGTTTGATAAGAAAGTTCTTATCAGGGTCCGTCCTATTTCACGGACAGTAGGAGAAGAAGAAGAAGTAAAAGCTAGCTAACGTATATCCTTTACCTCTTCGTAAAGACATCATCAGTCTCGTGATCCTCCTTCCTCTGTCGTGAATCTGATTCTCCTATTAAACTGGGTTAAATGGAACTCGTTTCCCAAGACTGTTAAAGGCGATGACGGCGGCCATATTTTCCTTCTCTATGGGCCTTTAAACGATGCTGCTGTGGTTTCGATGCCTGTGCCTGTCAATCCGAGGTGTTTTATCACCTGAATAAATACCACTGAAGAACTCCAGTGAGCGCTCCATCCATGAGGCTTCTGCATTCCACATCTGCACCAATTTATCTTCTGTTGTGTGAAACATTATATTATAATTATACACACTGAGCCACTAATAAATTAGTTCATCAGTTAGTTTTTTTTCATCAACAGTTTTAAGTATTCCTAAAAAATTTCCTGGCCTATTCATCTTTATGGTAGAAGCATCCAGACACTAGCGACGTGTGTGTTACGAGATCTCAGAGCAAAGCGCAGAGCT
>JAQMYL010000033.1:1849346-1863835 GCA_030014365.1 Clarias pachynema | reverse complement strand
ATACTATTAATAATATTAACAAAAATTTTATTATATTAGATTTTAGCAAAGTTATATTTTTGGTCCTGTTAAATATGAACAGAAATTGAGTATAAAAAAACATGCAAATTCATGAAAAATATTTTGTATACTTTTATTACTTTAATATAAATATAATAATTAATTGGTAATTAATTAAAACTAGTTTATACAGAGAAATATAATTAACATAAGTCATGATGAATTTTGAAAAAAAAAATTATTTTAATAGTTTTATATACTGTATGTTTTCACTAGTAAAACAAAAACCTTTTTGTATTTCAATACATGATTGAGAATTTAGGAAATAAAAGGAAAAGGAAATGAAATCCTGTAGTAAATCAATTAAAATGAGAATATAAAGTCATAAAGCTTACAGAAAAATAATTAAAAAACATATTAAAACTGATAATATAACTTAAAAAAAAATAAATATAATTTTTTTTAAGCACAAAATATAGCCTGGTCATAAATAAATGCACATGTAGTTATTGTTGTAGTAGATTTCTAAAAGATATTCTATTTATTTTTATTTCTATTAAACAATGTTTATGCTATTAATGTTCATTAAGCTGTCTGAGGCAACTGTACGCTGGGACATCTTCAGAAATGAAGAAGAATAAACAGTAGCAGATAAACAAGGCCTAGAAAACAGAGAATCAGCCTCACATACACATTCTCACCCCCATAATCCCCCCTCCCCCCCCCCCACACCCGTTCACTTTCCCCCTCAGTAATGGCGTATCCATCAGCACTGACTGGATCAATAGCTGTGTTTTGGCCTAAATCTCCCACGAGCGATGGCACGTCATCAGTGACAGACGAATATCACAGCGAGAGTCTGCGTTTTCTTATCGATCGCCTGCGAAAGCGGCATACATCAGGCTTAAATAAAGAGCTCGGGGCGAGGCACGGCTCCTGTTTATGACTCCAGAACCAGAGAAAATGTCCCAGCGCTGAGTTTCCTGAGGAGAGAGAAAGAGACGTGATTATCTACCGGGTGAAGGAAATAGGTGTCAGAGTCAG
Organism: Clarias pachynema; assembly: GCA_030014365.1. Classification (NCBI taxonomy): domain Eukaryota; kingdom Metazoa; phylum Chordata; class Actinopteri; order Siluriformes; family Clariidae; genus Clarias; species Clarias pachynema. The sequence continues at coordinate 1,862,791 of JAQMYL010000033.1, read as the reverse complement.
TTATGTGATATGTACACACTCTTAGTGTGTGTGTGTGTGTGTGTGTGTGTGCGTGTTGCTTTTAGAGGAAGATAATCAACTATGGAGGTCCTGCTAAAACCCTGAAACTCAACATTTTCCACAATTACACGTTCTTCTTCAGCTTCCAGGTTTTATCTGTTTATGGTTATGTTTATGGCCTCATGGAAAAATAATTTCCCTAAACAAAATGTAAAAATGTAAAAAGCGTGTTTTCTAAAAAAAGAAAAAGAAAGAAAAACCCACAAACGTGTAATTTTATGTCAAACTGCTGTTGAGTAAGAGGAATGCACACTAATGCAGCTCCATTAGGGGGCATTAGCTTAATTCTGAAATACTATTTCTTTATAAATAAGTTCACACTTTGCTCCACAATCTTATTAGTGTGAGTTTTCAAATTTGACCTAAAAAAAAAAAAAAAAAAGCTAATGACATGTTTAGGAAAAATAATCAACTTTGGGGTGGCATTAGCATAACTTGATAATTTTAGCATGAAAACACGGATCATTGAAAAATTTCCTTCATAGAAACTACAAGAGCTAAAATAAAATTATAAAATCTCTCCTTAACTCTTTAAATTTCTACATTTTTTTTTTACTTTTGTGATTTTCATCACAATGTTTCATTACCATCATTTTTATGTTGCAAATCAAGGTCTGTAAAGAAATATGGTTCTATTGTTCTTTGCCTTTCTAGGCTAATAAGTTTTCCATATACTGTATATATAGTGATAAAGTTTAAGGCACATTTATTGCAACCATAAAAATGTGCAAAAATACTTGGTTTTTATAAATGCATGTTTTTTCATAAGGTACTGATACTGGCACTTGTAAATTACCAAATGTGGTTCTTTACCCTTTAAGCGTTAACAAAAACAAATTCAACATTAAAAACTCTAAACATACAGACATATAACGCTTTTACTTTTTGCAATTTCTTCCGACTAGCTCTGCCGTCTTCCTCAGCGCCAATGAACGACAAGCGCGGTTCTGCCTAATTCACCGGCACAAAACACGACTCGCAGACAGACGATAGCCGTGAGGCACCATCTTATTTTTCCCAAACCCGGAACGCGGTCCGAAATGGATCGCCTCGCCTGAGCGACGAGAGGAAAAGCTGAATTATTTCGCTTCTGCTGCAGCTGATAAAAAAAACAAGTCCAATAAAACAGGCCTCTGGGTTCGTTAAGAGGATTGTTCAGCAGAGATCCAGGGGCTTTTTCCTAAATGAAGCTGCCAGCTGGGCTCCGGCCGCCATGTTGGCATCTGTTTGGGCACCAGACACGACAACGCACACACAGACATGCTTTCAGAGCAAGCCAAAGTCACATTTTTGCAATGTGTAAGTGCTCAAATCTCGACACCTGCATCTCCGACAAAGCCGCATTCATGATGTACAGTGCGTTAGCCACTCGCAGTCCGAGCCGCCATCTTAGTTCCTTTTTAGTGAGTGTAGTGAGAATTAAATAATTAAGTGTCTTCGTTTGTGCTTATTTTATCCTTATTTTATTCATATAATTTTTAAGACAATTTTGATTGACAAAATCTTGTAGTGTGGACCGCAATAATTAATTGTGATGAAATGTTTGCTACTTTTGAGTGGCGAAAACTTCTTCTTCTTCTTCTTCTTCATTTGTCCATTTAATCACACATGTATCTCCTCCAGGTGCCTGCATGAGTTTGATTTCTTTATCAAGTCTAAAATCTTGAACATTAAGCGTATGCCTTCCTCTCTGTCCTGCTGTACTTATTCTTTCGACCTTGTTGAGCAACAACTGATCACTGATCAGTCTTTGGTTTGTTATAATATTTTCAAATACATCATCTTTCTATTATTATATTCATTTTGTTACACTCCCATCAGGACACGATCATCCCGGAGCGGATCACATAAACCTGATGTAGTGTCATCACCTGATCGTATCTTCCGTAGAGGTCAAAGCGTGCTGCCATGGCAACAGTCAAGGTCATGTGACCAGAGTAACAAGGCTCTCGCTCCATCCGCTTCCCTGTGAGGTCACACCATCGAATAATACGCTGATGAAAACATGGCGGACTTCTGACTCGTAGGTGCGTGCGCACACACACACACACACACACACACACACACTTACGATTAATGATATGTCGTATCTCTGTTTGCTGGCGTGTGTATTAAACAAACCCAAACACTTTTCCACTTTGAAACATCTTCCTCTTCACCATCATAAAACACAGTGAATCGTTTTATTACTGCACAAAAAACGAAAGTGACACATGTTCCTCATGCTGCTCATGGATAACAGCCAACATCCTGGTATCACACACCCCCCACACCCACACCCACACATGCACACACACATACACACACACACACATACACACACGCACACACACCAATCCCACTTTCAATAAATTATTTACACTCACGTAAAGAATAAATGCAACAAACCTAGCAGATGTTTACACACACACACACACACACACACACACACACACACACACACACACACACACACACACACTCATGCATACACTGTGGTCTGGATGAAATCACTAAGGGGACGTTTGGAGTCAAATATATCTCATATTAATTTACATATTCATATATTTTGTAATGATGCACCGTCTTTCCAGAAACACTTCATAGCTAGTCTCAGCCAGGCCGCAGTGGTTGCTAGAGTTACGTCATGAAGCGTTACTGTTACAGTAACAGCAGGTCGGTAAGTTTTTGTTGACGTTTGATTTTTATCCATTGAGAGTTCCATGTTATCATAGCTATAGCTCCATTCCTGTCTTTTAATATTAATAACACTCAAAAATGTTATAGCTTTACTTCTGACAATGGAGACTCCTTCCATTAACATTAAAGAATAATTTGTGAATCACCCATTACAGCATGATTAAGCTGTTATTATAGAATAGTAATACGATAGCGTATTAAAACTAACGCTATGATGTACTATACACCCGAGATGAATGAGACTTTCTGTCCAATCAGAATCCAGATTTCATATAATTGGATATTTCTCTCTCTCTCTGTTCATCTTGGTTTTATTTACTTATTTGTTAACATTTTTTTCTTTTAATGACATCTTACTTATTTATTAAAACACGTTTCCAGCCGTCTGGGATACGCTCTGTTCGCTTTCAACACAAAACACACAAACACAGAAATGTGTTTCTGACAAAAACACAAGCACTATTTATTTCCACACGAGGAGTCGATACCTCGATGTACTGCCACCAAGAGGAATTTATCACCCCTCGTGCCTCGCGGCGTGACCCGTAAATGCCTCAGAGTGTGTAAATGGCCTCTATCCAGACCTGGATCGCGGATCAATGAGCGCTCGCTCTTGACATTTAGCATCGCCGAGGCTTGTCGTCTACCAGAACAAACACAGAATTAACAGTGTAATATTGAGTGGCTAACCTCACCGCGCACGGGGATAACCGAGGAGGAAAAAGGGTATGCGGTATAATTATAGCTCTCACGTGCTGCATAACGCTGCTGCTCCTGCTTCTCTGCAAGTGACCGGAAGATGTGTACAATGTGCGCGATAATAAAATGCTCTGTGTGCCTGGATTTTGGCTCCTGCTGCACATATCATCTGCAAAGATCCTGCCAAAGACCTTGAGCTTCCTGCCAATTTGTGCCCGGGAGCAAGAAGCGGAATGTGTGTAAAGTCCTGCCAGCGAGGCCCGGCCTCCACAATCCCACTCTCCATTCAAAGGGCACTTTGTAGCGGCCGAGGGTTCGACTGCCACTTGACTGCCGTCTTTAGTTTTTATCCGTTGGTTGGACTGACACCAAAAAGGTCGAATTTAAAACGTAGCGAGCCTTAGATGTCGTTAAAGGGATTTTCTTCTTTCAAGGTGAATCATCATCATCATCATCATCAGAATTGTTCAGAAGACACAGGATTATCAAAGCTTCATATTCCCATTATCATCTTTCTCTAAGGGATCCTATCTATCTCAGCGTCTTACATTCCAAGGAGCTGATATATTTTCCTTGCTCTACATTCCTATATTTCCAGAGATATTCCTGGAACCATGTGTTCATATAGTCCTTTATTCCAAAAGTTCCACATTACTAGGGCCCTATGGTTCCTATATGTCTCATGGTGCTCTATTCCCAGCACCACCTAATACCAGTGATCTTACATGCCCAGACCCTGACATTCCTACGCAGCTATAATGGACAAATATTAATTTATTCCAATATTTTCAGAGATGTATCCAAGACCTTATCTTTCAATGAGCCTCGAGAGGTACATGAACCTAGGATCTTATATTTCCAGATTCACAGGACCTTAGCTGTATATTCCCATATTCCTATAAAATGCATATACAGACGGGCCAACCTTTACACACACCCCCGTCCATCAATGAGTCTTGGCTGTCCATGACCCTGTCGCCAGTTCACCGTTTTTTCCCTCCTTGGAGCACTTTTGGTATGTCCTGACCACTGCAGCACGGGAACATCCCACATGAGCTGCAGTGACCTTTGGAGTTGCTCTGACCCATCACAATATTACAATAGTTACAATATCTTGTTACAAAGGCACCTGGAAGTGGGTGGGGTATATTAGCCAGAAAGTGCACATTTTCTCCCTGAAGTTGATGTGTTAGAAGCAGGAAAAAAATGGGCAAGTGTAAAGCATTGAGCAACGTTGCCAAGGGCAAAATTGTGATGTCTAGACATTTGGGTCAGGGTCAACTCGGGTCAGGGGTCTAGGTCAACTTCAAAACCGCAGCTCTTGTGGGATGTTCCCTGGTTTGCAGCGGTTAGGACATACCAAAAGTGCTCTAAGGACAGAAAAGTGGGGAACCAGTGGTATTAATGGGCGGCCAAGCCTCACTGATGCATGTGAGCTGTAGCTCAAATTGCTGACAAGGCTCATGCTGATTCCCAAAGAAAGGAGCTGGAAGACACAGTGCTGTTATGTCACTGCTATGGTGACAAAGGAGGGGACCTAGTCAATATTAGGCTGGTGGTCATGATGTTATAGCTGATCAGTGTATTTGTAAACCCTGCAGGCCAAGAGGACTAGATCTTTACATGACCGACATTTTTCTGGGACATTCCTGAGACTTCAGATTAGAGTAGCCCTGTGTATCAAGGCTCTCACATTCCCAGGGTGCTAAGCTCACAGGACCCTATCTTCCCACTTTCGGTAAAGTGATTTGACGAGTTTACACGCGGTTAAACAAACACACTTTCAGATACAAGTTGAAAGAATAGATGCAACTTTGTGTTTATTTCCAAACGTGATGATGTCTTTTTACTTTGTTTTTATATTCACAGTCCAAATTTCCAAGAGCTGAGAGGCTGGATGGTGGTGATGAAGGAAATGCTGGAGCGGAACTGAGGTGAAGCGGCAGAAATAAAGTATCAGTTGTCTCCTTTGAGGAGGTGACTGTGGAAAAGACACATTTCATCAGTTAAAGGGAAAACCGTTTATCAGGACCAGAAACCCGAAGCTACACATTTCCATTTTGATTCGGTAAAACGTGAGGCTTTGATTGGTCCTCTGCCGTCTCTGCATCTTCTGCGACATGCCGCAGCTTTCTCAGCTTCAAAGTTTGTTACGAATGCGACAAAACCGCGTGCCGACACTCGTGGCATTTTCGCGTCTGCCGCCCCAACATTTCATCACAACAGGATTTTCTTTCAAGTCGGAGAAACGCTCCTCACTCCGCCGGCTGACCTTTTGAACCCCGCACTACAAACACACCTTTTCCCGAGCCACTTTAAATGTCACCTTGCTCGAGCTCAAACCCTGTTTATTTCCAGTCCCAGACACGCAACCTGATAACTCAGCCGAAACACAGCGATGTGTCGGGATCGCTGTAGCTTTTTTTCCCCACTTGTCCAGATTGTATACAAAAGCATCCTAGTTTGAGGTCACCATGGATTAGCCGCTAGTAACCCTATCAGCTCCTGCACAATGCCTACAAAGTCAACTGACACTAGCTGTCGACAGGCTCTTTGTAGGCGAATTCGATCTGCCCTTGACCTCTCGGTTACGGGGCGGGCTGAAAGCAGGGGTACCCATTTCAAATTGGCTCTCATTGTGACTCCTTTGATTTCAGGTGACTCATTTTGCTCGTCACTCATGACCGTCTGCACTGAGGCGATCCATCCAGCGCGTACATGATTCCTATAATTTGTGGTTGCTTTTGTCCTTGTCTACTTTGTTCTTTGTAGTCGCGCTTCCAGGATGAAGACAAACAAAAGCACCTTACATGACACAGATCTGAAGTGCTTGTGCTCGTGATTTGATTCTTTTAGTGTGTAGATAAGGGGGAGGGGGGTTCATTTGATTGTCCTGTGATGATAATTTGAGTTAAAAATAGTAATAAATTATTCATTGTGGTTTTGATTTTTTTTCTTTAAAATCATTTGATTTATATGGGATTGTAGTTTGATTCTTTCAAATCATTTGACTCACTTGGGATTTGACTCTTATAGTATGTTGAGGGGTGAAAAACTTTAATAATTTATGCTTAAATTTGAATTATTAAGTATGTAGATAAAAAAGTGACTTATTTTCCATTCATGGTTTTTTTTTTTGAGGAGAAGGAAAAAATATTCAATTCATTTGTGCTTATAATGTGATTCATTTAGTGTATAAACAATATAATTTTATTCACTTGTTATTTGACTCTAATTGTGTATTAAGGGGGAAAAGGGTTTGAATCTCTTACTCTTATGATATGATTGATTTTTAATGTGGAAATAAAAAAGAAATTGATTCTTTTGCGTATTTTTTTTTTTTTTGGAGTTGGGCAGGAAAAATTCGTTTTGCGCTTGCAATTTGATTCTTTTGATCAATGGAGATGGGAAAAGACAGAAAGAAGTTGATTTGTTCGTGCTCGACATTATTGCCATATAATGCACTTTGACGAAAGGACATGAACTTGGGCGTGAATGTCAGCAGTGGTGGACTAGAGGAAAACCTCTGACTTTTCTGAGCGCCACGTCTGTTCGCAAGCTTATTAAGACTTTGTCTTAATGCACGTTTTGTTTATCTCATCCTAAGCCCGGATTGCTAACAGTAAGCACTGTCATCTCAGGAACACCTGGTTTAGTCCATCAAGTCCTAAGTGAGGCGTTTAATGAATGAGCTCAGGTGTGTCAGAGCAAAAAACCCAGCTGCTCGGATTAGCAAGGTTTAGCGTAAGCCCCAGGTTTAGCATGTAAGGGGGTTGATTAGTGCTGAGCTAGTGTCTGATCAGTGATAACTGACAGCTGTTTTTCGTCTATTTTAAGTCAACTTCACAGTTCAGACGGCACGTGGGGACGATTCACAGCTTTGGTTTTCTGCTACACACTAGCGTGGTTTGTTAGTCCTTATTTGAACTGTGCTACTTAGCAGGCAAAGTCATATGGTTTTCATAGACCTCACTTTTACCTCAGTGTCAAATTAAGCATGCTGAACGCCGGTGCTAGCGGATCGTTTTAAATCATTAAAATGCAGTATGTCAGCAAGTCTAGCGTAGCCGTGAATCCTGGTAAATATTTGAAAATAATTATTCTCAGTTGTCACTTTTTTTTTTTTATTCCCTTCTTTCGGGGGCAGCGGGGACAAGGCTTCCAATCTAAACATTTTAGCTCCTGCTAAGGTAAAGTGCAGGTGGAAGTGATTAGCTCACGAGCTCGGGTAGCTAAATATATAGAGATGAGGAGGGTAGAGAAGTCTATTAAACTGCATTAAACTGCACATCTGTGTCAGTGTATCGTGTGTAAAGTGGCTGTTGAAAGATATACAAAGGATGTCCAAATTCACTTTTGGTAATATTTCATGCTAATGAGAAAGGAAGCAGCTGCAGAATATCAGGAAAAGAAAAAAAAAAAAAACATGCGTCGCTATCTGCGGTATGTTTAGCGAAATTGGAACAGTGTACTGGTGACTCCACTCAATGCAAAAACACCGCCTTTGAGTTCCTTTCCTTGCTTTCCTCTCTCTCACACAAACATACACACACCCAGAGGGACCGATTGGAAACCCCCTCGGCTGCCAAGCACATGGACGCCTGCTGATTACACACACTGGCACTCCTTTTTTTTCCGCAGGGCTTGCTACTGAGAAACGAAAGAACCAAAAGACATTTTCTTTCCCAGAGAAAACGCATCAGATCGCCTCGAACCACGCGGCCCTATCTCTACACTGCACCGGGATCTCAGAAAATCCACAAATTAACACGCTGACTAAACTGGAAAAGTGTCTTTTGTTTATCTGCAGTCCCAAACCGATCACAAGCGGAATGGTGATACTACACGTTTGAAGTACAAGGTTCAATAAAAAAATCGATCTGGGTGAGGGTTGGTTTCGATCCACATTGTTTGATAGGATTCAGGTTTAGATTCATGTTCATTTGATTCACTTTTTTTTCACTATTATTTAAAGTGACTGATCATTCTGATTCACATTGTGATTCATATTGTTTTGATTCACCTTTACATCCATGTTTATTGGATATTCGCTTAGATTCACCTTGATCTAATCCGCAGTTAGATTCAGAATCATTTTATTCACATTCATTCCATTATTATTGTAAGTAATTGATCATTTTGATCACATCATGGTTGGTTCCCATTGTTTTGATTAATCTTGAGATACACGTTTATTTGATTCATATTTAGATTCAAATTGGTTTGGTTTACATTTAGTCTCATAATTGTTGAATTCGCATTCGGAGTCGTGTTTGTTTCATTGTTGTTTAGCTTCAGGCTGAATTGATTCACATTGTGGATCACATTGTTTTGATTCAGCTTGAGAAACACCTTTATTTGATTCAGGTTAACATTGGTTTAATTCACATTTAGATTTATAATTTTTCATTGACATTTAGATTCACATTAATTTGCATTTAGATTCAGTAATTCGTAATCATTTGTTTCACATTTAAATTCATGTTTGTTGAAATTACATTGTGATTCAATTTGTTTTGATTCACCATGAGATTCACCTTTAGATTTATCAGATTCATTTGTCTGACTTTGAGATTTTTTTTTTTTTTTTGATATCCAACTTTAGAGTCACATTGGTTCACACTCAAAATTTGTTTTCACATTCATATGATTCACATTGTGATTCATATTAAGATTGCATTGGATGTGATTCACATTTTATCTTCACCTTTGGAAAATATCACAGTTTAGGTTTATATTTAGATTAAAATTATATACAGTAATTTTTCAATTCAGCTTCTGAATCATGTTTGTTTAATCTAAATATAAATCTAAAAGTCACATTTGTCTGATTCACTTTTAAATTCACTTTCATTTGATTCAGTTGATTATTTTTTGTGTATAAACGTTAAACAGTTTGTGTTTTCGATTTAAATCTTTAAAATTAAGATGTTAAATTGTCCAAAAGAAGAACATTTTATAAGATTTTAATATAGATCTTATGTGAATCAATTTGTAGAAAAGCACACTCTGAACACTAATAAAAAAAAACCCAGAAAATGTAAAAAGGACGTTTGTCACTAGCTGCTAGGCTAATTTAGACCTTAAGACCCTCCAAATATTTTTAATCATTAATATGGACTTTTATATTTTATAGTCATAGTCACAACACATTTTATATATATTTTTTAAACATGGCTGTCATGGATGTTCAAGAGGTTTTTCATCACTGATGTGGATCCGAGTTTTGTTTAAGATAGAAGACTAATGTTTGTTAACGAAGTTACCATCATATTCTCGTTTATAAAGATCAAAAATTTTATAAAAAGTCTTGATTCATTGATAAGGGGAAAAAATTTGGCCTGAATGCCATTTTGCATTGAATTGTTCCTTCAGTTATAAGAAGAACCTGATTTGGAGTGGATTTTGTTTTCTCTCTCTCTCTCTCTCTCTCTCTCTCTTTGTTTTTTCTTCTGTAGATCTGCTGAAGGGATAGAAGTGAAAACTGCCTACACACACACACACACGCACACACACACACACACACGAGTGTATCCTCTACGGCATTACTCACTACATTTTGGGATTCAAAGCTAAAGTTCAAAGCAAATGTTTGCCGTGTTCAAAGAACATGTAAACTAATACAGGGCATTTTCGCAACCCTATATTCTCTCCCGAAGGCCCTCGCGCACCGAGCTGAGCCGATAAAAAGAGACAGAACACAGGTTGGACGCCGAAGTGTCTGGAATTTGTAATGCCGCCTTGGTTCAATCCATTTGTTTTTTTTGTTTTTTTTAGGAGTGTCACTGCATTTCAATTCACAACGACCTACAATGTCTGACCTCCGCTAGTTCTGTTAGCATGTTGTTGTTTTTTTGTTTGTTTTATTGCTAGTCGTCTTCTGAAACCTATCTCACAGAAAGAAATATCAGGCAGGTTATCGGAAGAATTTTAAGCGTTTCACATTTATGCTAGCCTTTGCTAGTTTTGCTAGTGCACTGTTGCTAGTTTTTGTACCACAGAAAACAGAGGCTTTAATGCAAAAACTTCAGATTTGATGACATTGCTTTGTTATGAAAATGTGAATTTCTTTATGACCTACAATGTCTGACCCACGCTAATTCTGCTAGCATGTTTCCTTGCTAGTCTTCTCCGGAAACTTGTCTTACGGAAAGAAAAATATATGGGTTAAACAAAAACAGAATTAAACATTTATCATTTGAAAACACTATGCTTTGCTAGTTATGCTAATACACCGGTGCTAGTTTTGTGTTATGTAACGGGTCAGTATTTGAGAAAGTCATTATGTTTTGAAAGTATAATATTCTCTAGGTAGTTTGTATTTATTTGAAGATGTAAGATTTACAAATACTAATCACTGCTAGTTATACCAGCACTTCTTTGCTAGGTTTTGCTTCCCCACACAGACCCTAACCGACCTTAATTACATTTATGATATTTTTTATTTCATTTTGTCTCTAAACTTAATGTGTTTGGAGGTTTGCCTTTGCACAGGTTAGGTGAGTTTTACACATTGCTAGTTTGTTCCAGATAAACATGAGAATATCATAAATCTAATTTAATTCCTAGATTTAACTATAATTGAAAGAATATATTTAACTTTGATAAAAACTAAAATTCTGCTTCTAAGGAAGGCTTAGTGTTTTGAATTGCTAGTACAAATACCAGTCTTTCCTATTGATGCTAGTGCACCTTTACCTGAAAGTCAACTCTGTTACCGTCATATTGGGTTTGATTCATTTGAGCAGAAATGTGAACCTAATTTATAAAGATTTGAGAAAGTAATTGTGTTTCTAAGGTAGAACCTTTAGCATGACAGATAAATACCAGTCATTAGGCTAGATTAGCTGCGTTGTGCTAAATTTTTCTTCCACATAAAAGCCTAATTTTTCTCTTTATCTGCTAGCATGACTTTGCTACTGTAGGTTTCATTGTAAAACTGGATTGAACAGAACTTTCATTATCATTTAATTTCCTGATTTTGATGATTTTATTATGTTAATTATTTTTTTTTTGGTCAAAGGCTTAGAATTTAACATCGGCTCCCAAGCCTAATGTTTGGTAATGTATTTCTTTGCTAATTATCAAAAAGTTGTGACTCATTTTCAGGGTTTTTTTTATTCACTGTATTTTGAGGTGTAATTTTAAGTCTTATAGTGACCTAGAGATGTCTGATTTGTGCTAGTTTGACTAACATGTCTTTGGTGTCATGGTTTTTTTTTTGGTAACATACTGTATAAAATTCCCACAGATTGACAACGTTCACACTTGACTAGAAGTGTTACCATGATTTAATTTTGGAAGTTCTTCTTGAAAACATTCTTGCCAGGTTTCATCATTAAAAAAATGCTATTAATATGTTATTATTAATGATTATTAATAATTACTATTGGTGATTTGTTTCCGGTTAATGGAATGATAAGGTATGTTTGGGGTGTTCTTGTGCATCTTCTCTTTTACATAGCTGATTAGCAAAAAGGTTATTATTTAGCTAGTGAACATACTTCTGTAGCGCATATTTACACTATTTTGTTGTAGTGTTTTATTTTTCCTCATTTGTTTTGAGGACGGCATACTTTCAGTCAAGAATCCATTTCAGCTTGACTAGCATGTCTATGAGAAACTGAAATGTTGACCTAACAGGAATGTTTCTTTACTAATTTGTTTAAAAGACCTCAGTGTGTTTTTAGCATTTTAAACTCATGGTAAAATTATTTATTTATTTATTTATTTTTGCTAGTATGTTATAGATTGTTTAGCTAACTTTATACTGTGAGCCTGAGTGCTCATTAGCTAAAAGTAGGTATATATGTTTATGTATGCATTTGCATTTGGGATGCAGCCCTCATAGATTTTTATACCTTCTACAATTTTAGAATTTTATTTCATTTTTTTTTTCTTTTGGAAAATAAAGTGTTTAGCAGGGGTACTGAAACCCTTTAAGTTTGAAACACCCCCCACACACAGACATATACACATGCACTCAGGCATCATGCAGTCAGCCAAAGAGAATTAGGCCTGCGAGAAATAAGTTAATAAAACAAATCCCCGCCCTGCGGAGGGCCTCGTCCCCGATTTTCACATTTTCGAGAGCTTCAAAAATCTAAAATCAATAATCATTTAGTCAGAAGGGCAAATGAAGCGACGTGACATCAAAGCGTGGCCCTCGGCCACCGGAGTCACGCCGAGCAATTTGTCTCATCAGAAGTGAGGGGTAATAATCCCTTTCCTCTTACACACACACACACACACACACACAAACACACACACACACACACACACACACACAGGGCCACCAGAGGATCCAGAGTAAACAAGTTTGGGGGGAAAATATGAAAAATCAATAGTTGTTTCTTGCCTTCTATCAGGCTCGATGGCGTGCATCATAAATCTGACTCTGTAAGGAGCTGTGTGTGTGTGTATGTGTGTGTGTGAGAGAGAGAGAGAGAGAGAGAGAGAGAGAGAGAGAGAGCTCTTGGCCCCAATTTAATCAGCTTTATTGAGCATAAGGACTTATAAAATCACAGGATTTGTCAGTAAACTTTGATCAATGGTCTAAAAGGCTAATGAGTGAACTGAATGTAGGGTGTGTGTGTGTGTGATTGTATTGACATTTTATGATCTTGAAGGAAAAGAAAAACTAAAACAAAAAAACACAAAACTTCACCCAGAGCATTCTGCTTCGGCAGGTGTATGGAGCTGGACAGAGAAAACTTTTAGAACGGTTAAGTTTGGACAGGGGCATTGTCTCGGACAGGACTGAACATACTCGTCTGAATATGCTACCATTATGTTGCCATAGTAATAGCTCACACACAACAGGGTCATAAAAGGGAAAAAAACATCATGGTGAAAAATACAGTGACTGTGTATAGCTGCTGTAATGTAAGTGATAAAAGGAATTAACGGTTTCAGAAGAAACGGTGGCCCTGAAGTGCAAAACAAATTAACAAAACTGAAAACAAAAAAACTAAACTGAAAACAAAATAACAAAACCCAAAACAAAA
>JAQMYL010000033.1:1840749-1846257 GCA_030014365.1 Clarias pachynema | reverse complement strand
AGCACTTTCAGTAAGAACACACATCTGATAACGTTATGTCGTCTTAAACAACACGCCGTCTCTGCACTAATCACTTCGATTAAGTTGTTTTGAATCGCCTCGATGTTGTTTTATTTACGCCTTACACAAACTTCAAAGATAACTAACAGAATCTCAAATCCCTCTCTAACTCACCACTACTTGGTGTGTGGAACAAAGTATTGCACACCTTACAAAGTGCACTAGCTTTCCATTTTACACTATTTGGGATTAAACCCCAGAAACTGGAAGTTAAAGAGTTGATATTCTAAAGAGGAAACTACTTTCACCTCCTGTTAATTGCACTAACCGTTGCTCGCTAACTGTCGCTCATCAGCTCAATTAGTTCTGCCAGGCGTGGAAGGATGTGTGTGGGCAGAGCAAAATAACCCTAACTCTAACCCTGGTTAAATAAAGAAACAAATCATAATTTGTTGATAATAAATATTGTTTGTGGAACTGTTGTATAAAAGCAATATCACACTCGAAGTCGTGCTGTTGTACTAAATATCAACACGGCTGTGATATCTTCTGTACTCGGGCTGTGCTGATATTCAGACCTTGAATGTGATACTTGTTAATTCTCACACACTAACACACATTCTTTCACACGAAAACACGTTTGCTCTCTCTCTCTCTCTCTCTCTCTGTCTTTCTCTACACTCTCACACACACACTCACACTAAAACACATTCTTACACACATACACACTCTCTCACACACACTAGTAAAGTTAATTTCACAAACCACGTGCTTATTAGTGTGATTTCGTACGTTCACGATATGAGATGTATTACAGTTTATTAAATATAAAGTTATATTATTAATATAACATCTGTGTAATGTGAAATGTTGGTGCAGAATATTGTTTATGTTTTCCTGATGTTTAACTTTTTTCAAAATGTATTTACAAAATTCATTTAAAAATTAACTAAAGTATTTAAAATAAAATGTACACATTTAAGTGAAAATTTAAATATATACAGGAAGAACTGAACACTCCGTCTGAGGAATAGTCTGTGTGTGTGAGTGTGTGTGTGTGTGTGTGTGTGTGTGTGTGTGTGGCTGTGTGTGTGTGTGTATGGTTATTGGAGCTAACACATCTCTTTTAGCAGTAATAAGATTAGGATAAGGCCACAACAGCAGCCCAGCCGGTTCCACTCAGCTGAATAAGGCTGTGTGTGTGTGTGTGTGTGTGTGTGTGTGTGTGTGTGTGTGTGTGTGTGTGTGTGTGTGTAGGAACAGTGCACGGGTCAGCCGGTGGGAGGTGTGAATCGCCCTCTCAATGTCACGTGTGTGTTTGGGGATGAGTGGAGGGGTGTGTTAGTATTTCCCAGTCCTGTTTCTTTAGCTCTTGTATTAGTGTGTGAGTGTGAGTGTGTGTGTGTGTGTTTTCCCCATGCCTCTTCTTTTCTGTCTAATACTTTTACATTTTAGCATCTAACACATTCTTAACACTAAGTAACACACTGTTGAGATAAAGACGTGTTAGAGTGTGAGTGTGTGTTAAAGTGTGGGTTAGTGTGTGAGATTGTGTTAGTGTTTAAGAATGAATGTTAGAGTTTGTTAGTGTGTGAGAATGTGTGTTAGTGTGTTAGTCTTAAAGAATATGTGTTTGTTTTTATGAAGGTGTGTTTGTATACGAGAATATGTTACTGTGTATTAGCGTAAGGGGAAATGTGTGCCAAGGTGTGTGAGAACGTGGGTCAGTGTTTAAGAATGTGTGTGTTTGTGTGTCTTGGTGTGCGAGTATGTGTGGGCATATGTTAATGTGTGTGAGAATGTGTGTTAGTGTTAAAGAATTATGTTAGTGTGGGTTAGTGTATGAGAATCTGGTAGTGTTTAAAAATGTGTGTTATCGTGTCTTGGGTGTGTTAATGTGTGAGAATATGTAAGTGTGTATTATGTAGCTGTAAGTATATTATTGTGTGGAAAAATGTGAGAATGTGTGTTATTTTGTTTTGGGGTGTAAATATGTGTTAGCATGTGAGAATCTTTTTAATGTATAATTGTGAGGAGAAATGTGTGTTAATGTGTATTGGTGTGTGTGTGTGTGTGTGTGTGTGTGTGTGTGCTAGTGTTTAAAAATGTGAGTGTGTGTGATATGGATTTTTGTGTGGTATGTTTTTATATGTATTTATTTGTGTTTATGTGGGTGTGTGTGTGTGTGTGTGTGTGTGTGTGTGTGTGTGTGTGTGTGTGTGTGTGTGTGTGTGTGAAGCTGTGCGTATTAATGTGTTTTGGTGTGTGTGTTAATGTGTCACATTGATGTGTGTGAGACATCGTGTGAGAGGTAAATCAGCTGAGATTGGGAAACACTCACACACATTAACATGTCAGAGAGACAATGGACGTGTGTCAGTTTACACACACACACACACACACACACACACACACATTGAGGGTCATTAATGCAGTGTTTATTTTTAAATACTTTTTTTTTTTTTTTTTTATCGCGTGTGCACGATGTGTAAAAACATCCGCGCGTCAACCTGCGTGTGTGTGTGTGTGTGTGTGTGTCAGCGCGAGGGGCGGAGATGGGATATTCAGATCCGCGCGCACTGACTGACAGCCTCCAAATGCTTCGAGAAACTCTGCTGCTTCTCACACACACACACACACACGCGTTCGCGCACACACACGTACACGCGCATACACCAATGCAGCTCTCGCGCACGCACGCGGCGCTGAAGCTCGCTCTCTCTCTCTCTCCCGCGCGTGTTGGTGTTTTTTATTCCTCTCTCCGCGACTCTCCATCAGCTGTAATTATCCTCCTCCATCTAAGCGGAAGGAGTAGCGAGGTGTCCTCCAGGTGTTTCTAATCCTGCACTTCTTCATTTTTTCTTTTCTTTTTTTTTGGAAGGAAAATCATTTCCGAGAAAGTGTGCGTGTGTGTGTGTGTGTCTCTCTCTCTCTCTCTCTCTCTCTCTGTGTGTGTGTGTGTGTGTGTGTCTTTGTGGTCGTGTTTGTATGATATCGACTCGTTTGCGTGTTCAGCTTCGGGCTCGTTTTTATTACTATTATTATTATTGGACAAAAAGACTGGATGCATTTGTAAAGAAGAACTCCCTGCTGTTTTTTCTCTATTTTTTGTATTAATTTTTTGTGCATTTTGTTTTTTCTTTTTGCGGAGACGACCTCACACCGGATCTGTTCGATGCATTAGAGGAAGAAGAACAAGCAGCTTGTGCATTTTTATTTACTTCTTTTTTTAAATGTTCATGTTTAAAGGAAGACTCCACATTTACCACCACATGCATCACCAGAAGACGTGACTGATTTTTAAATTGTGTCACAATTGTTGGAAAAATTCTTCTTCTTCATGCATTAGGAGAAGAAACAAGACATTTCTTCCTTGCCCATTTGTTAGATCTGTATTACACACATGCGTTAAGTAGTGTGTGTGTATTGGACACTTCTCCCTCATGCATTAGCGCCGCGTCTCGTGCGCGGTCAATTTAATTTTTGAATTTTTTTTCTTTTTTTTTTCTTGGAGTTGTTTTGTTTTTCCGACGCGTCATGTCGTATCCTCAGGGTTACCTGTACCAGCCCGGCCCGGGCTCTCTGGCTCTTTACCCGCTTAGGAGTGAAGAGCTCGAGCTGGCCGCGCGCTGCTCGTCCTCTTCCTCCTCGTCTTCCTCCTCTTCCTCCTCTTCGTCCACGGGTTCTGCCTTCACTCCGTATCCCGGGTCCGCCGCCTTTACCGCCTCCGCAACCAGCGGCTTCGCCAGCGCGCTGAGCTACCACACCGACCCGGCCACCGGCTTCCCCTCCTACATGGTACCTACTTTCACATTTAGTAATAATAATAATAATTATTATAATAATTCTTCGTTTACAACTCTTACGTGTTAGAAAGTGATGGACAAGTTATGATCGTTCACCTTAATAGTTTTTGTCTTCATTTTTATGACAACTTGACATTATATTTATACTATCTATCTATCTATCTATCTATCTATCTATCTATCTTGCGCATGCAAATTTATATGCAAATTGTTTTCAACATGCAACATGCAAAAAATGCAATATGCAAAAAAAGTCCCTTCACCTGCAGTATTCTTTTCGAATACAATTTTTTGCCACTTTATCTATTCATTTATTAATTATTATTATTTTTTTAAATAACGCCTTTTTCATGGGTAAAAAATGAGTGCACTTGGGGTGTGTTTATAAAAAGGCTATAATGCATTTATAGCCTATCTTTTTTACCCCCCCCCCGCAAAAAAAAAAAAAAAAAAAAACACACACACACACATACACACACACACACACACACACACGCAACTGCGGGTTCCCTCCAGGGACCTATTCTTATTTAAATGATTTAAATTAAGGTTTATTGATGTTCCTATTAGTTCCAGGAGCCATGCAGTTCTATCTATCTATCTATCTATCTATCTATCTATCTATCTATCTATCTATCTATCTATCTATCTATCTGTGAATTGTTGTTCATCTATCTGTTGTTGTTTTGGCATGTTTTTGCATCATGACATCATTTTGTTATAAGACGTTACCTCCGGTCGGTGTCTGTAAATGGGTGCTGTAAAGTGACGCTAGTTTATATCTTTATTATAACAAGATCTTGTTGCGTCACGTGACGTTCCATTATCGTTATCGCGATGTTCCGTAATTCTTTCTGGAATTTCTCAGAGCTCGATAAGATCACATTCAAAGTATTATTATAAAACAATTATTAATATTATTATTATCATTCAATATAATAAACATATTAATCATGTATTTTGTGTTGTGGCAGCGTGCATTTCATTCAGTTTCATGCTGAGTAAATTTAATGCGTCCACGCCACACTGTTTAATCTGCACTGGACTTGTTTTACAGCTTATGTCCGACCCGATGGAACAAAATGCACGCGTTTATAAACTGGATCGTTTTTATTGCTCGTGTAAGACCGATCTGTTTGAAATCAGGTGCGCGAGCTTGTGTTTCCCTGATAGAGATGCACAGAAAATCCTGCATCATATTACACTATTATTATTAGTGATATTAACACATTTTAATCGATTTCCTCATTCGTGCGTTTGTAAGAATGCTTTATTGCACAATATTTGACAATCCGTTCGCTCGCGATTTATTTCTCACTTCCTCAGATAACTTTGGATTTGGGATTTTGCTGGTGTATTATTATTTATTGTGCGTTTATTTATTTATTTATTTTAAAACAGCAGCATTAGAACTCATTTATAAAAATTAACACACTCTTTGGCGTGTGTAGTTTTTGTTTGCTTGAAAATTAGAAATGTGGTTTAAAGAAATCTTTAAAAGAAAAGAAAATGCTAATGGGGATAGTGCACACTGCATCAACTAAAATCTAACAATAATGAAATAAAGCTAATCGGTAGGTCAATACAGCAGTTTAACTTGCGCGCACACACGCACACAACTTTAAGTCATTACAACTGTTTTACTCCAAATTCTACACTAAACGACAAATTTCCATCTGAATGCACTCTGTACCCCGTATAC
>JAQMYL010000033.1:1815749-1835749 GCA_030014365.1 Clarias pachynema | reverse complement strand
CGCTATGGCTCGATCCATAAGCACACCCAAGAGACAGCGATGCTAAAGGCTAACCACATCCAGGCAGAGCAGCACTTCAGAGCCTTGAGCACGGAGGCCAAGAAAGGTGACAGTGTGTGAAGAAGTTTCACACGACATTAATGACAGAACTTATGACAAAGTACAGTTGTAAATAATTCTTATTAGCATATTATTTGTTTATGCAAATACCATTGAATCAAGTTGGATCCACTACATCATGAGCTGAATATTAGAATTCTTCATAGAAATGAACATATTCATTCAAGGTTAAACATTTAGGTAATGCAGTTTTCAATATGCAACAACAGATTATGAAATCATCATCATCAAGCAGAAAACTTCACTTTCTATTATTTAACTTTCAACTAATACATATGCAAAATAACATTTTATGGTTAAGGATATTATAACAATGTTCTAATGGATATTAAAATTAAGTGTTTTCAGCTATAAAATAGTATTTAGTTCTTAAACTTTTCAAGACTTTTCCCTCTAAATTCTTATTATGTTTGTGTTTTTGCAACAGACTCTGGCGACGCGTGCACGCTTGGCCCTCATTCTTACCTCTCGAGTTAAAGACGGAGGCGACAAGAAAGTATGTCATCAATAGTTTAAAAAATATGACGTGGTCCTAAAATAAGGACCACAATTCCTTTCTCTAGATTGCAGTTTTTGTTCTGGGATTATTTGTTCAATCAATTGCAAGTTTTTGGAAAGGTGGAAAACTTCTGGTTGAAATGAATGTTGCTTTGTATATATATAAATAAACATAGTTTTGTAACTTTTAATTATCATATTAATCAACATTAATAATAATAATACACAGATTATACAGATCATGAATTTAAATATTTAAATTATTATTTGGTGATATGTGTGTGTATGTATCTGGGTCTGTATATATGTGGCCTTGTTAAGGCGTAATATTATAATCCTGCCTCATTAATATTAATTAGAATTTTATTATAATCCTATAATAATATGTTTGATTTTATTATTATTGTTGTTTTTTGTCATTTTTAAATGATAAAGCTAACAAATGAATCATTATAAATTATGTGACTAGTATTTATCAGATATTTTATTGCTTGAATGTTGTATGTATATATTGAAAGATATTGATTAACATAAAATATGCAAATAGCAGGATGAACTGTTACATCACATTGTTACAACTCGTATTAAGTTACATCTTTTTTTCCTTCTGGTTTACAGGTTGGCATCATCAAATGAGCCATCCTCCTCCTCCTCCTCCTCCTCCTCTTCCTCCTTAAATGCTGGCATTAAATCATTTCCTCGTACACCGGATCGTATTTGGTGTCTCCAGTTATAATTTTTTTTTGATGAATAAGGACCTAAAGCAACTGAAGGTGTGTTACTGGACAAGACGTGTGTGTGTATTTTATTGATTAAAGTTATTATCTAAGCCGTAAATAAGGACACGGTTTCTCAGGATCCCGAGGTTTGGCTCGATTGCCACCCTGACGGTACGCGATAAACGGGGACGTTTATTAGAAGACTTTTTTTCTGGCAGTTGAGACGGATGTGACGCAGGAAGAAGACATGGCAACTGGTGAAGAGTGGAATATTTGATATTTATTTTTGTAAATGAGGGCGAGTCGCCTGTATAATTTATGCAAGTTGTATTGCAACAACACACAAAAATCCGATGTTTGTTTTGTAAATAGGTGGCGGTCGGTTTTTAATTTTAAAAAAATGGGAAAAAAAGGATGAGGGTGTACACAAAAATGTTGTTAAACAAGAAGACTTTTACTAATTTATATCTTGCATTGTATAAATAAAAAGAGACGTGCTAATGCGCACTGGCTAATTTCGGAGACACGCTTTGTGTGGGTGTGTGCGTGTGTGGTTTAGATCGGCATAAAAAATGTTTCTTCTTTTTGTCCTTGTTGTTTGCAAGAACATATGCAAATTTATTCCGAATATTAAGCCCAATTAAACATTTTGTAAGCCGGACATGAAAGAGCCTGCGGTAGTTATTAAAAGGAATTACAAATCAGACTTAAAATGTAAGAAACAATAACCTACACACACAAAAAAGAATCATCAAGTAACAAAGTTGTCGTATAGCTGTTTTTTTCAATGAATTTCTTGGGAACCTCCCACTTGTGCAGTGCATCGCAAAGTAAAACTCAGTTGCACATGCTGCTAAAGGAAATGAATCAACGTTGATGTTGAACAGCTTATTTTTGCTTTTTTTTTTTCAATATTTTTGCACTCCACAAAATTTTGTTTAGCACTCAACAATTTAGTTGTTTTTTTATGGGTGCATATAGACACACACACTTACTGTACACACTCATACTGTACACACTCCACATATTCACAATCCTATTGTACACACTTCTCTTATACACACTTTACATATACACACTTCGCATACACACACTTCTCCTGTACACACTTCACATATATACCCTCCTATTGTGCACACTCCTCCTATTCACACTCCTCCTGTACACACTTTACATATACACACTTCACATAGACACACTACTCCTGTACCCATCTTTACTATACACACTAAAACTATTCACGTTTCTACTGTACACATTCTACATATACACACTCCTTCTGTACACACTGTTGTTATGCACACTTTTCATATATACACTCCTCCTGTACACACCCTTTGTACACACCCTTGCTGTATACACTCCTCCTGTACACACTGCTCTGCTACTAGCTGCCAGCAAAAGTCAACATTTGTTCTCAATTAACACAGAGACACACACAGAGAGAGAGAGAGAGAGAGAGAGAGGGGGGGTTACTATTCCTGTAAAACCCCTTTTGCCCATTTTGAGTGTGTTAAAGCGTTTAACTCTCACCTTTCTGCCCTAAAGGTGAAAGGTTCAAATAAACCTAGGCTGCACGGCTGATTAGGAGACATTGTACACTCCTGATTATTGACAATTAGGACAAAACCAAAGTAGTGGAAATGATCTACAGTCCATCTGTTATTAATAGCAGAGAAGAGAAGTGATATGCGCTTTTAATTTGATTAAAGTAAGAAAATTAAAGTGTGTGCATGTGTGTGTGAAAGAGGGAGAGAGGGAGAGAGCATGTTGATCCTGCAGGTAAAGAAGCCAAAAGCACATTAAAGGGTGTTTGTGTTTCCGAGCTTCCGTCATTAATGGTTTCTTTCAGTTCGTCACCATTTATCTTTAGAGCTTTAATCCGCCATTAGTGTCGGGCTGTAAATAACACCTTACCGCAGAAAGAGAGCAAGAAAAAACAAACAGACGAATAAATCGAGTTACATGTGGCTTTGATAAAACACATCAAAGTGAGGGACATGTTTGAAAGCAGGTACTGGGTAGGGTGTCTCATAAATGTGTCGGAAAATCCGTTCTTCCCTCACCGTGATCAAGGTGAAGGTCTTCTAGACTGCAGTCAGAAGTCGGCCTCATCCTGACCCGCTCTGAACCTCTTGCATCAGCACACTGTGTAGAAACCAGCTGGAGACATATGCAGTCAGTCAGGACATATAATGCAGTATTAAACGTATATAACTTTTTGGTTCTTTTAGTTTTTGTAGTGCACTCATTGTCCAATAAGGACACTCCAGACTCTTGATGTAAGGGCACTGTTTATGTTGCGTTAAGAAGAAGTCAACTCTTCGTATGCTATGTACTACTTTTAAAAATAAAGTAGTATATTACTAATATAATAGTAGATTATATTGCAAATAGTGTGAATAATTTATATAAATGTTGGAAGGATTGGCATACAATAAGGAAAGTAGAGATAGACAGAACGAAGGGACTTGTCGTGGTTTTGTGGCTGGATACTATCACTATGTACCATGCTTAAGAGAGAAGATATTGGTTGTCAGGGTGAAAGGATTGAGGGGTTAAGGGAAAAAGTAAGGAAGACAGAATAAAAGAATGAAATATGTCAGTGACTGAGTAAAGACTGTATTAATTGGAGAAGTAATTGAGAAGGTAAGACTCAACATAATGCTACCACCACCATGCTTCGAATGAGTTAGTCCTCAGAGGAAGGTTGTTATCAGGGTGAAAAGAAAGAAAGAAAGAAAGAAAGAAAGATCAGAGTTAAATAATGTATGGAAGGACTCCTCCAAAAGACAGTGACCAGGTAAGGAAAACAAGGCTACTGCTCAGCATTATGCTGCCACCACCATGCTACACTGTGAAGATGGTTGTTGTGTGGGTAAAGAATTGAGGGATGAAAAACAGAAATAAGAACAGATGATGGAATGATTAAGAATGCAGGGGTTCCATTGAAAGTCAGCAAATAGGAAAAGAAAGCATTAGTCTGAAAAATAATGGTGTCTCTTATGTGAGGATGCGCAATCCTACCAACACCATGCTTTATGATGAGGATAGTGTTCATAATGTGAAGGAATGAAGGGAGGAATACTTGCTGTATTCTAAATACACTGCAATACAGTACAGTACAATAAAAAGTCCTTTCTTTTCATTTCTTAACTTATTAATAGCTTGTATGACTGATCATTAAAAGTCTTGATTCAATTGTCCTATTTCAGAAAAACTTAGAAATATTACTAAAATATTAGTAATACCATGCAGTTTGAGAAAAGAATTCACACACTCAGGATGAATAACCTTCATGTGGCCAGATGACAAGCAAAGCAAAGTGAGAAGCAAAGCAAACATTAATAAACGTCTTTAATTAATGACTAAGGATTCACTCCTGAAGAATTTTTATCTATGTAATTGATATTCTCAAAATATTAGTTCATATAAAGTAGACAAAAAGGAAGAATGGAAGAAGATGAGCCGGTGAACAGTCCACTCTAGTGGTTTCAGTCCAATCTAAATCAAGCGAATGTCTCAATAATATTATAAATACATTGAAATATGAATTTACATCAAATTGTTGAACATCCTAACAGCCTGGTGGCTCTAGGATTTATAAGTCAACCAGTGAAATGAGGATAGAGTAAAATTTGATCTAGTCGAGATCCTGGTGTTTATATTCTAAAAAAATAATTCGATATAGTTTTTAATATAGAAATAAAAAAAGAAACATGAAAAAGTCATGAAATGAGTGAGGTGGGTATTAATCAGAAATGGAACCAAAATGGCTGCTTTCTAGGTATAATTGATTTGTATCACACCCAGGTACGATTTCAAATGCCTCCCCTCTCCATCTCATGTCAGCATTCACCTTAATAATACTCTCCAATCCAGCAGGTGTCAATGTTGGACATGTAGTCGGTTTGCCAGCCGTTACATTACACAAACCTTCTGAACCTTGGGGTCAGGCATACTGCCTGCTACGTAACTCTCGAGACTGTACTACCACAGCTGTGTTATTTCCTAGGTATGTAATGGTATGATGTTAAAGAGCTGAACAACTAGCATCATGATGTTGCTAATTAGCTGGATTTCTTTAATAAATAGTTCAGCTAGGAAATGTTTTCCTTAGTTAAATCTCCCAGAAAAGTATCAAAGTTTGGTTGTATTAAAAGAAAGAAAGAAATAGAAAGGATAAGGGACAATCGTGTCCCCAAAATGTCCCCAAAAAGTCAACAACTGTGTAATATAGGACACGATATATAGCAAAAGGTCGTCATTATTTAGGCGTCGTAGTGCTGATACAGTACACCGTGCTCGGTGTGCTGTTCGAGCCTAAGCTGCTTGAGTCGCACATGTCCGTATCCCTCTTTCAGCACGGAGAGATAATTCCCCCAGCAGGAAGAAAATCGTGAGTGTGTTTTCATTAACCGCTGTAAACAGATTCGCTAATACACCCAACCCTCCAAGTGCACACATTCCATTACAGCCCACAACTTCCTGTTTCTCAGCCTGTCTCTCTCTGTCTCTCTCTCTCTCTCTTTCATTCTCTCTCCCTTTCTTTTCCCTCATCTCTCCTTCTGTTGGCATGGCATGTTATTTTTCAGTCACGCTTTGTGGACGAAGCTAATCTCTCTTCCGGAGAGAAAACACCTCAGACATGAGCCATTAGCTGATGTAGCCTTTCTGCTAATTAAGATTCTGTTTAGCGAGACCTGACTGGAATGCTAATGTGCTAGCTGGCCTTAGGTGACTGAAGCTGGAGTCAGGTAAATGAAAGGGAAGGGAGAAGGGAGAAAAAGGAAAAGAAATGTTTCAGAAAAAAATATGGTCAGGTAATGTGTCAGGTAAACTGTGGTGACTGTGGAGTTGTTCAGAGAATGAACATAACACAGGCTCTGGTTTCGGGGTGGCTTGTTGGTATAAGGATCAACTTAGGAGGCAGAGAGAGAGAGAGAGAGAGAGAGAGAAAGTTTATAGCAACTGAAGCCTTACTGCTAAAATTAATCTTCGCTAATTAGGAAAACTGTTAAACATGTTCTCCGTTCTCGGGATTGCTAATAAACTAGCTGGACCTAGCATCCACTCAGATAACTGAAAGGAAAGAAGAAAAAGGAAAAAAAGACAGATGATTAAAAAAATAAAATTTTTAGTGATCTTGTAGTCTTTCTGAGGTAAAACATATAAGGCGCTATATAATACTTAAGTTTTAGCTGGACATTGAATCAGTGACTGAAATGAGAGATTTAGAAAATATTTAGTGTGTGTGTGTGTGTGTGTGTGTGTGTATGAGATTATTAAAAAGTAATAGTAACTGAAGCTAATCATTTGCCAATTAAGATAATGTTTTAGTCAAGGGTTTCTGAAATGCTAATGTGCTAGCGCTGAGTCAGGTGACATGAAGGAATGATTAAGGGGGAAAAAAAACAGAGATAGGACAGAAAGATGTTTAAGAAAATAACGCTCAACTAACACCAAACTTAGCGATGATATTCAGAAGACTTTATAAAGCCAGCAATGAAGATTCTAATTTAGCTTTGCTCGCTGGCTCAACATCAATCAGTGACTGAATGGGGAGAGAAAGGGGTGAAAGAGAGAAAGAGAAACAGAGGGAGTGAGGGAGAAAGAGAGCTTCATAGGAATTTGATGGCAAGTAAAACTAATGATGGCTAATTAGGGCTTTCTGGAATGATAATGCACTAGCTGGAGCTAATGTCCAGTCAGGTGACGGAAAGGAGAGAGAGAGAGAGAGAGAGAGAGAGAGATTGGAATGGAGTAAGATAGAGTTTTAGAAGAATATGTTCAGCTAATATGAAGCCTTCATTCTAGGAAATCTATGGGTGCTAATTAGGATTCTATTCAACAGGACCTGGCTGGAATGCTAATGCACTGGCTGGAAAGAGTGTGTGTGTGTGTGAGAGAGGGAGAGAGAACGGTCTGTTGAGAACAAGCTTTACTGAGGGGAAAACAGCACAGGCGCTAATTAAGAATTTGGTTTAGCTGCAGCTAGCTGGCCTGAGCTGATAGTCAGGTGTCTGGGGGCGGGGGGGGGGGAACAGTAAGTAAAAGAAAAAAAACAGAAGGAAAAAATATATATAGAGAAAGATTTTAGAAAAGCATGTTCAGGGTCAGTCCCGAGCTCACTGCTAAGTCGTTAGCTCAAATTACAGGGCAGCCCTAAAACTCTGGAGCTGCTTGTTGCCCTTCTTCCTTTGCCTCCTGGGAAATCAGGGCGCCATTAACCCCCCCCTCAACCCCAAACTCCTCTTTCAGAGTATCACCATCGCCTTGGACAAACACTCTCTCCCCCTTTTCACCTCGGGAAGATTACAATCTACCGACAAAAAAGAGCCAAAAATCTCCTTTTTCCATTGAAGGGCTTGCTGACTTTGCTTACACAGGCGTTTACACGGTTAAGTCAGGGGTGAAGACATGACTTTTAGCGCCTCAAGCTCCTCGCAAGGAGATACCTCAGTACCTAGAACCCCACAGGCCCCCAAAGCACTGTGTGGTGTGCTGTTTTGGGGAAATAACCAATGTGATGAAGCAGAGTTACCGTTACCACACTGAACCTGAGTTTTATTCCTCTTACACCACAGCCATAAATAGGCCTAAATATTGTACTTTTATCCCTTTATAGTGGCAAGCAATGTTGTGGGATGTCCTTGATACAAGCTAGTCAACCACTTAAAGTTAATAAGACTAAAGACTCCCCATGAACGAGCTGTTACTATATCAACGGTAACGCATTGCAGCATAACACAAGCCTACGATTTGAACCTGTCGGAAAATTCATCAAAGGCTTCTGACCAATCAGAAATCGTAATTGTGAAGTGTGGTGGAACAAATTTTAAGTGAGTTCTTCCTTACAGCATCCTGCAGCATTATGCAATGTCTGATATTGGAGCCGGGATTTTTAGCGAAGCTTCTTGTCAGGTTTAGCCACTAACTAGGCACAACATCATCCTTAAAAAAAGATGTCATTCGACAGCCGGGGTTTCTGGGAGTCGACAAAGGACAGGAAGCAAAAGTACGGTGAAGACTGATACGGTGAAGAGGACAGCAAGTGCACATCCCCGTTTTAGCACTGAACGCTATCGCTAGCGAGAACTTTTCAAGTGTTTTGATAGAAACGCTACTCGCATTCTCGTGTGACCTCGGCAGGAAGGTTATTTTTGGTCAGATGGGCTTCACTTGGCCAAACCCGAAACCGGAGCCAGATGTGTCCTCTTCACTTCTCAAGAGAGGGATAAAAAAGAAAACAGACATCGATCTAGCTTGCTATTTTTATTTTCCGAGCTGAGACGAATGGCGGAGCAGTGAAACGGTGCTAACGTTTAGGACGTGGCTAGCCAGAATGACGCTTGTGTGAAAATATATTGGACGTGCGAGGTTTGAAATAATAAGTCCAAACTGCCTCTGTTTAGCACCATTTAGCTAGCACTAGCCTCACGCTAACCTCGCATTCCCGCCAGACAGGCTATAACTCAGAAGAGCTTTATATATATATATATTTTGTGAATAAATCGCTTTATTTATTCGCTCCTTTTCCCTCTGAAGCTATTATTCTCAATTACAGAGACCAAGAGGCTGCTTTTAAATAATATTATGATATGAAGCCATCCCTAAAAAAAGGACGAACAAACCTAATGATTCGGTTTAAGCTCGTCTTCAAAAAAGCTGTCTGCGTATCTCATTAAGCGCACACTGAATTTCTTTTTACTTTTTTTTTTAAAGTCCACTAATAGCAGTAATGATGTGCACTTCAGCTCCCTGTGAAACTGAGCTTCTCTGAAAAACCGCTTCTGATTAACTCGACCTTCACAGCACCGAATTATCATGTGGATAATTACAGAGCGGGTAATATAATAACACAAGCGCACTCAGTCTGCACAGGAACACGTGTTTATTACTTTAGGAATTTATTGCTGTTTAATTTCACATTGAAATCAAAACGGAGGGATTAGAACTCCAGAAAAAAAAATTAACATATTTTCCAGCTTGTAACAACATATGTACTAGAAATAAATATGCTGTGTGCATGAACTCAATAATAAGAATAAAACATTTTAAATTGTAATGATGATTTGGATATTTGGATTTCTGATAAAAAATTTTTTTTTTAATATCTGTATATGACATAAAATATTTTTGAGATTTTAAATGTAAGCATATAAATATTTATCCATTATAAAATACTATATTACAATTTGCTAATTATTTTATTATGCATATTTATGTATTTCATTTTATAGAAATATTTTATATGTATTTAATTGTGAATAAATCAGTGTGTTATTATTAGTTATTATTATTTATATTCTAGATGCTTGAAACATAATAATAATAATAATTTACATTTCTAATTTTATTAATATATCAATTTTATTTTCACTATTGCATCAATTAAAAGTAAGAAAGTAAAATTTTACTTAAAATTAAATATAAGAAATGTTATAAGATACATACCATAAAAATACCTTAAAATAAAAAGCACATACACTAGCACACACACACACACACACACACACACTCTGGTGCTGTTAGACACACCGTCGCCTCATGCTTGCATTAGGTAGGACACCGTTAATCCTGAGAGCGAGAGAGCGGTGAGACGGTCGGGCTGCTCTCCCCGACGCCGCTGCAGTCAGTGAGCTTCAGTTTAAGGCCCTAAACAAAGTGGGTCTGTGTCTCGTTAAACCACTAAACCGCTGCAAATTAAACCCTAATCCCTGAGGGATAAGTGTCTTTCTTGCCTTTTCAACTCTATGCTAGCTCTCTCTCTCTCTCTTTCTCTCTCTCTGCAGTTAACTTTTTTAGCATGACTATTTTTTTTTAAACATTTAAATCATTCTATAAGGTGTACAAAAAAATGAATAATAACAACAATAATAGTAGTTAGCTATAAAAGTCTCTTAAAATTTAATTCACTGTCCTATTTGTATCAGTAGCTTGACATAAATCTGACCCTTAGCATTAACTCGCCACTTTGCCAAATCCTGTTAATATCTATCTAGCCTTGTTAACTATTCCTTACAGTAGTTAGAATAATGTAACATTTTCATTGCTGTTTTGTATTTGTGTTTGTAGGTTTGTTAAGAAGTTGTGGTAAATGATTAGCGTCGTGGTAAAGAAATAAGTGAGAAAGGATTCAGAAGTCGTGGTGGAGGATTGTGACTTTTTCTTGCACAACAGGTCAGACGTGTTTCTTCTGCATTTGGGTATAAAGCTAGCGACCGTGTAATTTGTATTTTTGTCCAATTGCCTTGAGGAAGCATCAGATTTGTAACTGAGATGAATGCAAGCATGATAAGGGCGGGAACTCTGTTCTTCATACACAGCAAAGGTAAGATTTACAAACTGATGAGCTAATTCACTTCTTCTGATTGACTTCTTATTGATGTTTGTTTTGTTTTGTTTTTTTACAGCGAATGCACTTGCCTATGAAGACTTACAGTAATACCATGAAACTTAATGTCTGGCTAATAGGAATGGTACGGAAGGTATTTTATGTTTTGTAACTATTATATTTATCACTATTTCTTGTGTGGTTTAACATAGCTATGGTTAAGTTTGTGGCTTTATTCATGCTCAGTTTGCTATTTAAAATATTTCAGAGCACAATATGTTTGTTTGAATTTCTTGTCTAAAGAAATCGCGTGCATGATTTAGACAAATGACGTAAAGATGCTAACATAAAGCTTTAATTAAACACAACTACTGAAACACTGAAGCTAATCCGCTTCTTCACCCCATTTTTCCTTACATTAAAAAGAATTTTACAAATTATTAGAATAAAACATATTACATATGAATTATAATTGGTAAGAATAATAGGCCAAGCTTGATACAGTGACACTCATTCTTTCTGTCTCACTCTCCTCTCTCTCCCAGGACTTATGTGGCTGGCTCACTCAGGGATATTAGTCCCTTCTCGTTTAATCACTCGCTCTCGCTCGCTCGACATTCATTTCATTAAGGGCACTCAGCGACTCAGGCCAGCTGTTTGGTGGAGGACGAGGTGGAGAAAGATTGACGCTCAGCATAATTCCACCACTTCATTATACATCCGTTTTTCCCTCCATCTTTCTCTTCGTGGCTAAACGCAGAACCGAACGTCATGTATTTAATCAGTTACATGATACATGGCAATATTTCAGTGGTAGCAGAGCAACGATTCAGTCCACAGAATATAACTTTGTTAAAAAAAACAAACTCAGCCTGAACTCAGAAGAAGTACGAAATATGCCAGTAATCCCATGTCAACATGGCTGGGGCTTAAATTTGTCCAGCCAATAACAAGTCCTAAATATAACATTACACTGGGTTACCTAATATTCCCCAGCAATTAATACTTGCTAGCAAAATTCTTTACTGGTTTTCATTTCTAGAAAAATGAAATTATATAGCTATCATTTACTTAGCTTACTGTCAAGCACCAACACTAGGTAGGTGCCCTACATAGGGAGGGAAATAATGACTGAGTATATGTAGAACTTTATGGGTCCTAATAGAGAACCATGAGAAATTCAGCTCCCTAGAAATTCAGCTCTCTCAGCTTATGTAGATGTCCTACATAAGGAAGGAAATAATGGCATCTATATGGATCTATAAGGGTTCTAATAGAGAACCACGAGGGATTTATTGTAACTCTATATAATATCTAGTAGGTGCCCTACATAGGGAGGGATATAGTGACCCATTCTATGTTGATTATTATTGAACTTTTATTATTGGGTCATAATAGAGATAATATGTAATTTGGATTATTTGCAAATTTCTTTGTTTTTGTTTAGTGGTTTATTTTCTACATTCTACTACAATACTTGCGATTTCAAAACTATAAAATAGCATATGTGGAATTAGTTAATTAAGTAACAACAACAACAACAACAGTCAGTTTTGATTTTAATACATTAAGGTCAGCCTTTCTAGAATAGTTCTTGCAAGAACAGTATAGTCAAGTGCATTTGTAAAGCCCATCAAGCACCATGGTGAAACTGTGTCTCATGAAGACCTTCCCAGGAAAGCAAGACCAAAATGTACCTATACTGCAGAGGAGAAGTTCATTTAGAGTTACCAGCCTCACAAATCACCAATTAACAAACAGCACCTCAGATTAGAGCCTTTATGAAGCTTAACAGAGCATAAGTAGGATACATCTCAATATTAACTGTTTAAAGGAGATTATTGCGATTTTGGATGCCTTTAGCATGGTTTTCTAGTGTAGAAGAAAAGAAAAAAATCAGGAAAGACCATGGAGTTAGAAATGATTCCAAACTTTTGAGAGGTACTGTAGTGTAGGTGGCCTACATAGGGAGGGAAATAATGACTCAATATATGTAGAACTTTACGTCCTAATAGAGAGCCCTGAGGAATTCAGCTCCCTAGATGATGTCTATGTGCCCTACATAGTAAGGGAAATAATGACTCAATATATTTAGAACTTTATGGGCCATCATAGAGAACTTTGAGGAATTCAACTCCCTAGACAATATCTAGGTACCCTACATAGGGAGGGAAATAATGACTTAAATATATGTAGAGCTATTGGGGTCCTAATAGAGAGCCCTAAGGAATTCAGATCCCTAGAGAATATTTATGTGCCCTTATATAAGGAGGGAAATAATGAATCAGTCTATGAACCCCGAGAAATTCAGCTCCCTAGCTAATATCTAAATGCCCTACTTAGGGAAGGAAATAATGACATTTAGGTAAAACTGTATGGGTCCTAACAGAGAGACCTGAGGAATTCAGGTCTATTTTTTTATTTTTAATTTTTTTTAGAACAACTATAAACTGTAAAGTTCGGCATCTTTTAAAGAATAATTGAGCCTATGTAGTGCAGAAGAGTGCGTAGAAATATGGATCTCTGCTCACTGCTCTGAATAATGTCCATAATTATTGGCACCCTTGACAAAGGGTTAGGAGGAAAAGGTTGTTAGTTGAAGATGGGAAATACTTATTTATTTAGTAAAATAGATAATATAATACAAAAATAACAAAAATAATATACAAAAATAACAATTAGATCTAAAATACTGGCCCCACTTCAGTTAATGCAAGCTATGAAGGGACATTTTCTTGTATTCAGAATCAGGTTACATGTCTGGTTAAGAGACAGTTTTTTTTTTATTTTTTTTTTTTAAACATGATCATTAAACAGAAGCACTTGCCGTTAGAATCATGGATTTAAAATAGGGTCTGAAGAAGTAAATCTTCAAAACTTGTTAAGTATGTGTGCACATAAGTCAAGAAATATCAACTTTAAGGAAAAAGTTTTGTCGTTAAAATAGAAACCATGGCTGTAAACTCTTGGTTCATGCTGCCCCCTCTGTGAGAAAGCACATACAGTATCTCTACTCCCCGTCTGAAAAGTGAATGAGTGCCGCAGCTGAACGAGCAGCACAGCGTGTAGGATTTCAGAGATTTCAGGGAAAGTGTGCTGTGGTGTCTGCCATGCAAAAAGTTTGGGGGTGAAGCATTCGAAGGGCGTACAAGCTGCCCTATCAAAGCCAAGACTTTGCATCAAGGTTCCTCGTCACAACATCCTCGTTCGCACTCGTGTTCGCTACATGTGTGTATTTACATTCACACATGTCTCTGCCCTTGGCTTGATTTATCACACCTGTTTTACCGCAAACACACACTTGGGATACTCACACACACACACACACACACACACACACACACACACACACACACACACACACACACACACACAGACGTGTTTCATTACAGCCGTAAAAGCTGTCCCGTTCCTCCCACTAGCACTCGGAACCAAAGCGAAACACTGGCTAATGAAATGAAAAGGCGCCTGTGAGGGAATTTGCTCATATTTCCTTGTTGACTTTGGGAATTTTCCTTTTTTTTTTCTTTTTTCTTGGCGAGGCCACACATAACGAAGCGGCCAAGAACTGAGACGGGAGAACTTTAATTAAAAGTGTGTCACATCAACTTTGCTGGCTCTTTGCTAGCAGGGATTTGGAAAAACGCCCAGGTTGGAGGAGGAAAAAAAATAAAGATATGCAAAGAAAAAAAAAATTGTAATGGTTTAATTCAAGTGTATACATGTGCTTCCTGGCGTCTGGCGTGACAAATTGTGCAAGATCACAGGATTCTGTACACTATATTGCACTATAACACTGTAGTCCCTAACTGCACTGTGATCTTATAAAACATATTCTCATTCCCAGAATTTTTTACTACGGTACACTCAGAATGTCCTGCTCATCTACATAACACCACAAATATGACCTTGATCTGAGACGATCTGTTAATCTGCCATTAAGTTTTAATAAACCCCTGATGTCTCAAAGGACGGACGTGAAAAAGTTCTAACAGTCAACGGTGATGTGACACGAGTCCTCATCTCGCAGGAATCGGTCTCATGGCCCGGACCGTTACAACTCCGCCGTCATTGGCTGGAGCGATCGGCTGTGTCTGACTCGAACTGATGAGGTGTAAATGAAATGTCCGTCCAGTGTCGTGGCGTGTTAGAGGGATGAAGCGCAGAGCGTGTTTTTATCAGAGGGAGGTGTGGTGTGTATAAGGTTATTATTTAGTGTTACTATAGAAACGATAAGCTCATTAACACACATCTGCACTACTGCCACCTTCTGACTGATCAGAATCCAGGACTTCTACAGCGCTGCTGTGAAACACACGTAAAACACAAATCCAGCTTGTGATTTCAGAGACGGGTTAATGATGTCTGTAACACACACACACACACACAGATTTCATAAAGCCAGAAAATACAGAAAGAAAGAGAAAGCCGAAGATAAATCCACTATCCGGGCTCTCACACTTGTCCAGGCCAGGCACGGATTTAGAGTTTAGGGAACTGGAAATCGGCAGGCTCTGTCTGATAACACACACACACATACACACACATGCACACACAAACATGAGCACACACATGAGCATTAAGCTGCTTGATGCTGCTCAGAGAAAGCCTAATTCTTCCCTAGCTCGTCTTCACACTTTGATGTGGAAGTATGGGAAACAGTTTTGGCTGTGTGTGTGTGTTTAGTAGTAGAAGGTACACATACACGTTCCATAAGGTGTAAGTACTTCTACTTACATAGGGAGCAGGGAATAGCTTTCCAAATGCACTATATAAATTCAAGACATCATCATTTATCACTCTATGTGGTGCATTCGTGATGATTTGTAAAAATATTCACCCCCTTTAAAGTCATCAGGTCTGCCTTCTCATTTCAGCTTTTGATTTTCTTTGAAACACTTGCTGATGTACGAATGCATATTTATCACAGGAAAATCTGGTTGGGGTGAATACTTTTGCAAGTTTGTACAGTTTGTGGTGATCCTCATGTTGTAGATGCTTTCCTGTACCGGTCGTCTAGTGCACTAGGTAGGGCGTAGAAGCATTTTCTCGCCTCCACAGTGACACTCGTGAGTGATGCGTGTTGGAGGCGTGGAGAAAGCCGCGTCTGACAGCCGGCTAATTGTGCGTTTTTCATTTTTCACTCCGCAGTCCAGAGTCCACACTTGACTGACAGTCAGGGGAGATACGATCCGTCTCGCCTTTCTGTTATTGCCTCAAGAATTTCGGTAAATAAATAAAACACAGCCTGTGTAAATGGATCATCGTGGCGCTATCTCTCCGTCAAATATCCTACAGGAGTTTTACAGGTGTGAGGTTATCAAAGCCCGGTGTTAGACACCGTCAAACTCGCCCAGCACCCTGAGTAGCGATTTGTCAAAATGAATTGTGGTCAAGAATGCTATTAATAACTTTCACTGAAGGAAAAAAAAAAAAAAACAGGAGTAAAGCAGCAGCGAGGCCCTTTTTCGCTCTCAAATCCAGAGTTAACGCAAACTCTGCAGTCATTCAGAAATGCTCCCCTGCAGGCGCGTGATTAATGGCGGCTCAGCTGCTGCTTCGGTTCATCAACCTCACTCTTGGCGGCTGACGTTTAACCTAGCAGAACTTTCACGGGTTTTTTATATTAATGTGCTTGTTCTCACACGCTATCGTTTCTACAGTAACAAATCGTCCACAGGGACTCGCTGCATACTTACGGGTTTGAAAAAATAGCTGATATGTAAAAAGATTTCAGTTTATATGTAATATTTAGGAAAGGAGTCTCTAGTGTCAGAGCGTCAAAACATACAGAACGGACATTAAATTCAAGTTTGTGTTGGTTGCTTTAGTTTGATGTAAGGGTGTGAAAACTTTTCCACTCCCAAACCTGGGGATCTTTTATGAAAGTGTGGGTATTTTCT
This sequence comes from Clarias pachynema, assembly GCA_030014365.1. NCBI lineage: Eukaryota > Metazoa > Chordata > Actinopteri > Siluriformes > Clariidae > Clarias > Clarias pachynema. The sequence goes on along the minus strand of JAQMYL010000033.1, from coordinate 1,819,172 downwards.
TTTTTTCTTTTTTAGATTTTATTATTTATTTTAACTAAACCAGGTAGATATTGAACCTCCTCTTCTTCTCAGTCCAACATTCGTCTGGACAATCTCCCCTGGATGCTCCCCTGCACATAGCACTGATCTTGCCTTGACATTTCACTGGATAATCTCCTGGATGCTACACCTTAGACATTCTCATGGATATGTCCCTGAAGGTTCTCCTTGATGTTCCCATGGATGTTCCCAGGACATTATTCTGGGTGTTCTCCTGATCCTTTTCCTTGATGTTCACATTGATGTTCCATGAACTTTCTCCTGGGTGTTCCCCTGGACTTTCCCCTTGACCTGGATGTTCTCCTGGACCTTCCCCTTGACCTTTACCTTGATGTTCCCTGGACTTTCTGCTGGATGTTCTTCTGGACGCCCTGGAAGTTCTCCACTCATTTGTCTCGTCCAGTGTTTTGACAGTGCTAAATGAGGAGCCTGGGGCGATTGGGGCGAGTAAAAGCTCGCTCCACACGCGTCATTAAAGTGTCATGTGAGAAGAGTTATTTTGCCGCTGTATAAAATATATTTATTACAGTTATTGGCTATGACCGGAGGTCATTTTGTGGATGAAGACTCAACTCTGAGTATCTATTGATTGTGGAGGCATCTTCTCCATTTATTTCATGGTTTCCAAGCAACACTGACCCTCCAATACATTACAGACACGGTGATATATCAGTGTGCCGATATATTTTTATGATATTATGACATAAAAGTTAATATCTGTATATTTTATATAAAAGCACTATAATCTACACAGTGTAGCTGTGAGTGATCCGAGCCACACACCACATTATGTCTGTGAATGATAAATTATACCAAATCTCAGATTTGTACACTAAACAAACTACTTTTTAATATGGTAAGAAATTTACATAATTTTTACTGGACACAGAATTAAAACAATGACTATATGTTTTATATACACTTTAATATCAGCTTTAATCAAAGTGCCTTTTTATATTTAAATATTTATTTAACAAATCAATTACTTATATTTAGATTAAGCAAGTTAAACTAAGTAAAATAAAAAATGAAGAAAAACAAAATTTTATTTATGTGATTACTGCAAAAAGAGGACATAAAATAAATTGTTGGCATTTTAAATAAATATTTGCCTTTTAGAAATGTTAAAATATTATTTATTAATATATTACCTATTAAGATATTTCAGTGTCCAACTCTAAACAGCATTTCAATAATAATTTGCATAATCATGCTTTTGCTTTATATTTTGTAATTATTGAAATGATTTGAGAAAAAAAATTAGAAAAAGCATATAAATATAATTAAATATCATTTTACTTTAAAAAAAAAACAATCTAGACAGGTTTTTTGCAGGGGACAGAAAAATAAAAGCACATATGCTGTAGGTTAGCCTAAACAAAATAATACCCAAACAGAATAATACCCAAATTTATCGACATCATGTCATATTTTATTTCCTTTAAAAATACTAAATTAATAAATGAATAAAGAAATACAGTTACAGTGATATAGCAGACCAAAAAAAGAATTGTAACCCATCTATGTAAATCTAGTATTTATTTTTTTATTAAATATAATATAATTTAATTTTTATTTACTAAATATATAATTTTATTTATTTATTAACTTAAATTACTTTTTAACAATCCCTATAGAAACATCCACCATATTACAAATAAAAATACATGAACACTGCTCCAAAAAAAAAAAAAAGCCTTTTTGTGAATCCCTGATTTTGACTTCTGGTGTATTTTCCGGAGTCGTGTACAGACACGCTGCTGATTTTCCTCTCCGTGATTGTGACAGGGAGAAAAACTGCCTCGCTAGTCTGGTTAGAGGCTTTGAGAGATTTAGCTTCTTATCGTGAAACCCGAGGGGACATGTGTCCCTTCACTGTCACATGCGCACACACGCACACACACGTGCAAGCGGAACGAGTCCAGGGGCTGTGTGTGTGTGTGTGTGTGTGTGTGTGTGTGATTGATAGGCGAAGGGACCAATCTGCTCTGTGACCCCTCAAATGGGTGGCCCCTGTAGGGCAATAGCTGGTCAATTGTTAGGGCAGAATGCAGAAGTGCACACTACAGCTGCGAGTAAGACCTCGAACCCTGAGCCCTACACTACATAAATAACATTCCTCCTCCTTCTCCTGAGGGAAGCATGAGGTTGGATATTAGGAGACACCATTTATCTGTAGCATAATGTGTGCGGTTATGAAAATATAAAACTCTCTTTTTAATTTTTTTTTTATTTATCTGCTTTCTTCCAGAAAAAAAACATTAGTCATCTGGTAAAAATTAATTAAGTACAAAAAGATAAAATACACTTTTAGATTTTGTTTGCTTTTTTAGTGTGCTGTGAGCATTTCTTGTTAAAATAAGATTGTATAACGCTACAAAGGGTTAGTCTGCATTAGCAAAATGGCAGTGATATAAAAATGTGCTTTGGAGGAGTCGAGAATATCAGAAATATGGAGGAAACATGAAGCACACTTTGCCTTCAGACTTAATTACTGAGCAAACATATTTCTGAGAAACCCCAGAGACGCGATCCCACCTCTTCCCGAGCTGTTTTAAACACAATATGGCTGAAGCGTCTGAATAGCGCGGACATGAGGGACAATATTGTGAAAGCGCGCACTCTGGAGAAAGGGACTCCGGGCGAGGTAACTCTTTATTGCTTTGGCTCTCGTTCTGCACGCTTTCATCCGTCCCGACAGAGGAGAGAAGAAATCTCCACTGCACCTCAGGCTGCAGCATCTGTTTATCCTCCAGCCTGCTCCCGGCGGCCGGGCGCGATGTCACTTCCTGTCACTAACACAGAAATTTGTAGTGACAACGTTAAGGCTTTTAGAGGCTTTGGCCAGCTTAGCACGCCTGCCAGTTTCAGCCTACACAGCAATGAGGATGTGCTCCATTTTGTGTGTGTGTGTGTGTGTGTGTGTGTGTGTGTGTGTGTGTGTGTGTACAATGCTTTCTTCAATCCAATTCCTGAAGACAGCCACATTTCCTGCATGACCTCCTTCTCTCCCTCAACAATAACCACCACCAGAATCAGTTATATCACAATATATATTGAAAACACAACTCTTGTATCGTGGGACGTTTCACAATAGCCTCAATGTGCTTAGGAGGTGACGTGAATGTAAGTACATGGAGACGTGGACCATAATCTACACTTTACTAGTGATAATAAAACATTATTCATGAATGTGTAACTTTTAAATATTGATGTTGAGCAGTTAGTAAGAAGTAAAAGTTTTACTTTAAAATTTGTATTTTACATTTATGTTTTTTTAAGATTTGACAAAACACTAGAAAGTAGTTTGCTGAAGGTACAGTATGCTAGCTTACAAACTTTGTACAATGACAACAGTTGGTTAATTTTATACTACTGTAGCTG
>JAQMYL010000033.1:1795803-1815649 GCA_030014365.1 Clarias pachynema | reverse complement strand
TTGCTGAAGGTACAGTATGCTAGCTTACAAACTTTGTACAATGACAACAGTTGGTTAATTTTATACTACTGTAGCTGGGTAAATGACGGTCTGACCGCCATCAGCTAAAGCTCTGCCAGCTGTGATTTTTGTCAATTGTAGAATGAATGAACTTCATGTAGAAGAATATACTTGATGTAGAAGATTTCTTGCCATTTTAATAATCAGCTGAGGAAAAACCGTGCATTATTTTTGATCATGCAGGTCAAAGTGAAGCCTGCGAGCCGAGCGGGAGCCGAGCTGACCGCTGCGAGCCTCATAAACCTCTCACAGTTTGAGGAGTAAATTAATTAATCATCATTTTCTGCCTCATCGAGCACCGCAGGGGCGCCGTCCCAATTAGCGTACGGTTGGGCTGAGGGGTTTTTCACCAGGAGAGCGCTCTGGCCATCAGGAGAGAACTCGCGTTGTGGTTATGACAGGCTAATAAATATGTCTGAGGAACGATTGAACACCTGAGGAAAGACAGACAAGTTCAATCTTCATTCTTTACTCAATCTTGTATGAACTAGAGAATGCCATGAACTTTAATTTCTGTTATTGTTAAAAGAAATGTTCACAAAACAAGCCACTTCCTGTTCTCACTTACGCAGCTTTAAACAATCGTTTCACCACAAGCCTCTCTTTTTCCTCTTTCTTAAATTAATTGTTAAAACCATGTAGCTTGTCATGTTTTTTTCTATGTTGTTTTGCTAGCATAAGCTTATCCGCTGATCTTGCCTCAGTTAGTGCACTCAGCTATATTGCCGCTTTTGACCAATAGAAACGTGGCGTACCGGATTGACCTCAACCGTGTATAGTCTCGATGCTACGAGCTCAACACCCGCGTCCTCGACACCCCAATGAACTTCTGCGCATTCCCTCGAGTTTGTTCTGACGCTGAAGATTGTCAACACGACTTTAACATCTGTAGCCGTTGCTTTGCATTTAGACCTCCTTTTTCAGGACAGGAAGCCATTACTGTACGAGCTGAGTGGGCCAAAAGCTAGCTGTTAGCGTGTAGCCCGAGGCTAAATGACCTGAGGATACCGTCTCAGAGGACTGCACTATGAAATATTTACCCCCCCCTGTTGTGCTGCCTACTTACTACTGTTGAGTCTCATTGCTCTAGGCATCTCCTGTTTCTGTTTGTTTTATTTTATTTTATTTTATTTTATTCCTGTTCTTATACTAGCAAAAGTGCTAATTTTATATAAATATATGACATTAACTTTCTCTATTTAGATTTTCTACATAGTCTCATAGCTTAGATGTAATTTATGTATTTATTTATATATTCATAGTCATTTATTTGATCATTTTTAAATGTGTTTTATTTTATAGTTTGCAGAAAATAATCCACAAATGGAAGCATTGTTACTATCTAAAGCTTCATTATATTAAACATAAAATATTGTAAATATTATAGCTAGCTAACTAAAATTGGAAAGTATTTTAGGCTAATTTTTGTTTTATTTATTTATTAATGTATTTATTTATTAACTGAAACTGCTTCCTCTTTTGGTATTCATAGTTTCAATTTATTTAAGAACTTTACATATAATTTCGACATTATATATACAAATATTTTAAAAAGAATAGTTCACGCTTCTGTTTATTTTTTATCTCCTCAAAATAATTTTTGCCATATTCTATTACGTTAGATTTGTTACGTTATCTAAAAAAAAACATTTTATTTCCTTTATTGTACAGTACCTTAAGCTAGTATGTGACTTTCACTGAATGAGCCAGGAGCTTCTCTGTAACATGAAGATCGTTCCCCATCCTCGTTTGAGAACTGAAACGTGAAAAGCAAGAGCTACGTGACAGTTTTTTGGGGGGTTTGAAGGCTATAACAGATCGAGCTTGAGGAATTTAATTGGGCATCCTGATTTTGCGCTTTAAAGCTGACGTATCAAACAGCTTTCACCCGTTCCCCTAACCCATACATGAAAGATGAAAATTCCACTTAAAACATGTTTCAAATCTCACTTTGTCACCTCGACTCGGGACGACCTGCTTCAATTTGTCTGCGTTTGCTTCAGCTTTGATAGAAGTGTTACAGAACTTTAATTCAAAATTTCTGTTTCTAAAATCTGTGATCATTACTATATAAGTTTCAATAACAAAATTATGTATTAAAAATATGTATTAGCATAAAAATATTTTACCACTATTTTACTTGTGAGCTTAGCATGTTAGCTGTATTATGTTAGCAGCTTGCATGTTGTTACTTTTGCAAGCAGATAATTTTTCAGATTTGTTCATAGTTTTCGTACTAATCAAATTTCCTTTTTCTAATGCTTTTTCCTTTACTTTCTTAGCATTCCCTTTCCACTAGCAGCAGAAATTTTTCACTCGAACATCTAGCAATTTTTTTTAAATCTTAGTCAAGCTATGAACTCGATTATGATTGTTTAACTTATGTTATGGCTTGATTTAGCTTGTGTAATGCTAATTATTGGCTTCATTATGAGTTTCTCGTCAGTTCTGTGCAGGCTGCCCAGGCTGCTCCGGTGATTAGGTTACGTTATGGGTGACGCTGTGTTCAGTGTCAGGCGTTAGTCATTGCAGTGACCTCCTCCTCGTAAGCAGAGTAGCCTAGCAGGAATAATTTATAAGCAGCACCTCCGCACTTCAATTTAGCTTCATCCCCTAAGCAGGGCCTCAGGGCTCAATTCGACAAAGCAACAACGGCTGCTGAACTTTTGATCCGATGAATACTTAATGACAGATTTGATTACAAACAAGGCCTCGTATTAGATGAGTTCAGTGTCTGGCTGCGAAAAGGGCGACCGGCGGCAACGTAGCACAGGCATGACACTGCCATTTTTGCTGTTAGCTGTTTGCTGTTTCCTCTTTCCATCTCATGCTAATCACGCCCTGAGAATTTCATATGAAAAAAATACTAATCACAGCTGTTATAAAACATATGTCATTTTTAGGTACAGTACAATTTGAAAACATTTCCATAGCCAATGAATAGATATTCTTTCTCGTCTTTCTTAGTTATCCATCAGCTAATACCTTAGAGCTACTTCTGTAACATTAGATTCAAACTCATTAACTGCTAACCACTGTCCCCCAAGCTGTTATAAAATCCACACCGTGTTTTTCTGAATAGTTACATTTCAAACCATTGTGCTAATCATGCTAACTGCACATTATAATTGTAATCTCCTACTGTTATGGAAACCCCACATGTATAGTTAACTTCCTGGTAATTGTTAAACATTTTGCCCATGACTAGGTGTTCTTTAAAAAAAAAAAAAAAAAGGAACATCTACACTCCAAATTCCAGAATGCTATTCATGATAATCTTTCATGCTAATCACTAATCACCTACACTTTGCTGCTGTGAAAATCACTGTTTATGGGTATTTTCATTTATTCATTTATTTTTTATATTTAGCCTTTAAACTTTATAATGCTAATTGCTAAGGCTAGTCATTTCTAAGGTCTTTAACATTTGCAGAAGTACTTGCATCCGTTTTATTAAAGGCTAATTCTTTAGCAGTGGACAAACTATTACTCCAGCCTCAAGCTAACTGCTAAGAACATCAACCTTAACTAGCGTTTGAGGCTAATTCTTTACTGTTTAAAGTTAAACCCTTTGCTAATTCAAACTTTACTCTAAAATCTTAATTATGAAATCCACTTCATGTTTGTGGTCTTTTTTTTTCCCCCCACATTTTGAGTTCAAACCTAATCGTGAATCAGACTGCAAATTCCTCTACTTTAGGTTCAAGTGTCTTAAAAACTACAAAATGTTTATGTTTATTTGCAGCAAAGAGCTGTAAATAATATTTTTATTGTCATGTTCGCCAGGACAGTGTTACACTCAAGAAGTTGTACCAGCTACGCTTCCTCCATGGGCCTGTCTTCACGTTGGATATGGGTAGCTTGCTTTGTTTTTGTTTTGTTGCTAACTTAGCTTGTATAATTAACCATTATGTGCTGAGGAACATGAAGGACAATGTATGCTTATCAGTGTTGTGACAGAAAATGGCGCCATTGTAATTTTTGTTAGCACTTTTCTTTTTTCAATTCCTTGATAAATCTTTCATGCTAACACTGGGAGTCCATCCTCTTGCTGCTCAGCTAATCATTTTTGCCCTTGACTAAATGGTATAAAATTGTTCTGATAAAAGGCTAATTATTTAACATTAGTCCAGCCTCATTCTAATCTGTAAATAAAATCGCACCATGTCTGAGGCTAATCGTTTACAGCAGAGGTACAGTAAGCTTTGGTCTTGCTTTCCTGGGAAGGTCTTCATGGGAGATAGTTTAATTATGGTGCTTGATGGGTTTTACAAATGCACTTGACAATATTGTTCTTGCAAGAAGTGTTCCAGAAAAGATGAAAATAACAACTGACTGTTGTTGCTGTTGTTGTTACACAGTTACATAATTCCCTATGTGTTATTTCATAGTTTTGAAATCCCAGTACTGTTGTAGAATGTAGAAAATAAATCACTAAACAAAAACAAAGCAATTTGCAAGTGATTGCCAACTTTTGAGTGGTAGTGTAGATATATACTTGCACTTTTAGAGTCCAACACCTTTGCTAATTGCTAATCACTTCAGACTTAGCTGTCATGAAAACTATTCCATTTTTTTTATCATCACTTTTAAACATCTCCTCGCTAACCAGTAATCACATCACAATACACTTTTACCATGTTTATGTTCTTTTAAATCTATCATCATTATGCTACTTAGCTGTTATAACAGTATCATCATGTTTAAGGTAATTTCTGTTTAGCGTTTATGCAACAAACCTGCCCTAACTGAGAAACCTGGCCCTGATTAAGATTTCAGGACGTTCTAGAAGTTTGCGCTTGGTATTTTCTCTTCCTGCTGTTGTGGTGAATATTTATTTGTCTATCCAGGTTCTCGGGGCAATGATTAAACCGTAGCGAGAACAGAGGTAGCAGCTGGCTTCGGTAATTGCAGAGGGAGTCGCTAACCAGCAGTGAGCAGAATCATCGCCGGCTACATGTTCCTCCATGTTTGGAAACCTTCACCAACAAGGTGGCGTGCACAATAGGACAGCAGGAGATTGGATATTAAACACCCTCATTACACTCTCTAAAAATGTCTCCCCTGAAGCAGGCGTAACCCCGAGCCCTGTTCTGAATACAGATAATTGTCCGAGCACTCCGTTATTCTCTGTGTGTTTAGTGTCAAAGATGAGACACCTGTAATAACCAGAACTATTCTGAATTAATGCACGCTGATTGTTTTCCCATAACACCATTTCCCTGAGTTTTTCATCCCTTTTATGTTCTAACACGACAGCAATTTGACATTGATTTCATTAAAAAAAAAACTTACTACAGAACAATTTTAATATGTTCTTCTTAGAGAAACTTTAAACCATCAACATTAACATGTTTTAATCTCACGTGAATACTGCTATAAGAATGTGTTGTGTGTGTGTGTGTGTGTGTGTGTGTGTGTGTGTCTGTGTGTGTGTGTGTGTGTGTGTGTGTGTGGTAATGTTGGCATTCCAGGCAGCACCACCTCCCTTTTGCGATTGTTACCTTCAACCTTGCCAGGTTAGTCTGCAGCCACAACAACGACAAATGTCACAAGTCTGATGGCTCCTTTTATTTTTTCCCCCAATAAATTATTTACACTGCAGTGTCCGACAAAGCTGCACTGCTCTAATGTCATGTAAGATAAACCTCTGACACGCTCACAACCATTATGTTTTTTGTTTATTGGTTTGTTTCTTTGTTTTAACTCTCCCCAAGTAAACACTGATAATTTTTTTTTTCTCATTTCAACTTCTAAAAAAGTTGTAAAGATTTCACAATTTTTTAAGTTTTTGAAAATGAAAAATTTTTACTCCTCATAAAAGGCACTTTGAATAACACACTTGTGGATTTACAGATATGGAACAATATGCAGTACATCTTTCCAAAAACAGTGATGCTCCATCAACATACCTCCAACCATTGTTTTTGTATGATTTACTATATTCATTGCATAAGCACTAGCTAAATTACTGCATAAAATAAAAAAATTCCATTTTAGTACATTTTGGCATTTGGAAATTTTGCAACACTAGCATCATAGGTTGCTATTTAAACTGTAAAAATAAACTTAAAGTAAAATAAATAAATTAATTAAAAGGTATATTAGAAAGTAGGTACTGTAGAAAGTGCAAGTTCTAAAAATCTAAGTTTTTTTGTTTTTTTATTTAAAATTTCTTATGACACAGAAATTCCAAAACCTTAAAATCCATGTTTAAAATGCTAATATTGAGTTGTTTCTTTATTTTCTTATATTGTGAACTGATCAAAATTTCCAACCAAATTCTAAAATTTCTGGAATTTCTGCTGATAAAACTGAACTTGTAAAAGTTGTGCTAGAGTAATGTATTTCTTAAATTTTTATTATATCTTACCATGAAATGTGCTTGTACAGGTTCTACAGTGTAAATTTACAGTGACATATTTTTTAAGATAAAAAATATATATAATTTCTGAAATTCTTTTGTCTCATTTTATGTTCAATTTTGTTTGTTTACTATGTGGATATTCTAGATTTTACCTAGTTGCTCGTCATGAAGTGGACTGCGCAGCATATTCAGCCATGTTAAGTTATATTCCAAACCATAGGGAGCAAAACTGTAGGAAAATACTGCAGTCCTGCACATCAGTTTAACCGGTAATGCACTGAGGAAGTGATGTCAGTGTTGCTGATGTTGCTGAACTGTCCTGAAAGGAGAAAATTTTGTCATTCCTTGAACAGGGAGCAGCGAATACTGTTTATGTTTACTATGGAACATAGAACAGCGAACAGAAATTCTGTGATGATAATATTGTAGATTTGTGTTTATAGTAAAATATAAAACGACAAATTCCAGTAGCTTCTAATAGATTGTGGTAAGTACAATTTTTTATTTTATTTTTACTCCATCAACTTTGCTTACTAAATGAACAGTTTAATTTAGTTAAACTTACTTTATACCTTGCTCACTCTTAGTGGATTTACCCTTCCACCCCACCACCCTTTCAACACCCCTCCTGATACCTCACCCTGAGTTTGTGACAATGATGGATCTGACAGCAGGACAGTGTTAATGATATTGGGCCACGGGGCGACGGGGGCCGAACTTCATGCGCTGCATTTGCATTTCCATTCATCATGGCAGCATTTATCACGGCCAGGCGAGTGCCAGATCTAATTAAGTTCCCGGCTAATGAGGGGGGCGCGGGAAAGGAAAACACGGGCCAGAAACTCGGCACCAAACCCAATTAACGCCACGCCTAATGAAGTCATCCGAGGCTTTTTCATTAGAATTAGCCAAAGCGGAGCAGAAGGAGGAGCACGTAAATAAAGTTAGGGAGGATCGTGTTCGGTAATTTTGGTTTCGTTTTCCCGCCTTCAGCTGACAGCGGAGGTTCATGATTAATCTCTTGCTTTATACAGGAAGTGATGTTATTACAGAGGTGACAGGGGACCAGAGGCTCCGTGTGCTGTTAGAGGAACTTGTAGATCTCAAGTTCTGTGGGAACACGAGGGGATAAACAAGTGATTAAGGAAGTAAGCAAGCAAATTAATTAATCAATTTATTAATTAGTCACGCAAGCATTAAACAAAACAGTCTAAATGGTATCTTTTTATTACTTTTAGAAAATTCAAATTAAATGAAAAAGAAAGGAATAAAAGACGCAGACTGAATGAACCAGAAAAAAAAGTAAAGAAATAATTTGTCAATCGTTGGCATTTATTATGACATCATCTGCCAGATGAGTTGCATTTGTACTGTAACTTGTAAACAAAGGTATAACTTTGTACCATTATACCTTTTAGAAGCTTCTGGGTGAACAGAACTTAAAAGAAAAAATAAGTTTTCTTAAATTTTCAGTTCACCCAGAAGCTTCAAAATTGTATAATGGTACAATTTAGCAAACATTAGTGTATAACATCATTACAGTTATAAACTTCATTTATGACATCACATCACACTGATATCACTTTCACTTTAACCAGCGAAAAGAAAGAATGAAAGAAAAAGTCAGAACATACTCAAAGTATTGTTTTATAGAATTAAAAAAAGATTTAAAAAAAAATTGTCCTAGAAATGATCAACTATGTCCCGTGTGTGTGTGTGTGTGTGTGTGTGTGTGTGTGTGTGTGTGTGTGTGTGAAAGTTGGGATCCATCAGCAGCCCAGCGGGTCAGGGGTGTGTGAAAGACGGGTCGTTCTTCACCGTGGACAGAAGCCCACAGAGACTCCCATATGGAGATCATCTGAGCCAAAAGCCCACGAGAGACAGACGTCCACAGAGACGAGCGCTCATCATGAGCCGGGACATGGTACACACACAGAGAGATGAAAAAGCCTCTGGGTATGACTCCATTACAGAAATTACATGAAATGCTAATTAAATCATAAATAAAGAAAATAAATCAATACAATAATAAAAAATATTAATAAATATAAAATATAAACTAAATTAAACTAAGTAGGCGACATTTTGGCCTAGTGGGGAGCACTGTCACCTTGCACCTCCAGGGTCCAGGTTCGAGTCCCACCTCAGGTCTGTGTGCATGTTTTCCCTGGGCTTCGTTGGTTTTCTCCTGGTACTCCGGTTTCCTCCCACCAATGACACGCAGATTAGGCTAATTGATGTTCCCAAATTGCCCAAAGTGTGTGAATAAGCGTGTGAGTGTGTGTATATGTGTGTGATGGATTGGCACCCTGTCCAGGGTGTGCCACGCTCCAGACCCTGGGTACACAATGAAGTTAGTTAAATTAAGTAAAAAGAAAAAAAAAATACATTCAGAATAGGATTAAATAAAATCATTGAATAAGTAATGTGACCTTCTTTATTAATATAATAAAATCCTAAATAGATGTTTTCAAAAAGTTTCTTTTAAAATAAATGTATTATTTAATTTTTTTAATTAAATTATTAAATTAAAATAATTCATAATTTTTTAAAATCTATTTTACAAAAGACAAATATAAAATAAAATCAGTATGTAGGTTATAACTTTATCAATAACTGTTTTTATTTGATTATTTATTTTTAATTGATTAATTTTCTTTTAAATCAGAGTAAAATAAGGAACTCGAGTGATTAAATCATATATTTAATTTTTATCGTGTAACAATTTTGTGCTTTGAATTATAAAATCATAACAGTAATTAATAAAATAAAATATTTTTTATAATTATTAAAATATTATATGAATAATTTATATGATTATCTCTGGTTGAAGTAATTGTTTTTGTTTGTTTAACAGAACATACAGTACAATAAGGAAATACATTTTTACACTGCTTATATATCACTAGAGGTTTATTGTGTAAATGTATTTCTTAGCACATGTTTGCTTATTTATTTCACTTAGAATAAAATTTCATTTTAAAATAATAGTGAAAGATGTATGTTTATGAATTACTTCTGTAACAAATAAAAATCATTTAAAAAAATGAAACAAACAAACAAAAAGGATAGGTGCGAGACCACTGGACGATAAGCATCGTGTCAGCTAACAGCAAGAATTACTGTCTGGCTGTTAAAAACATTCTCACACACACACACACACACACACACACACACACACACACACACATGGCCATTAAAGCTAACAAGGCAGGGAACAAAAGTGAGCACTTGGCAGACAAGAAAAAAGTCGAGTTCCTCCTGGCCGTCTCTGTGATAAGGGAAAGAGGAACCAGGAAACCTGAACACTACCGACCCCCCGTGCCATATGTTCCAGGAAGAGCACACCTGAATTATTGATTATAGAGAGAAAGAGAGAACGAGAGAGAGGGAGAGAGAGAGACGGGCGGTGAGGTGGAAGACTAGAAAGAAGGAGACGTGATGTTCATTATTGATGACGGGACAAAACAGGCAGCTGATTTCAGGCTTGTATTGATTACTGGAAACACCAGGAGGTAAGTGTACTGTGACCACACACACACACACACACACACACACACACACACACAGAGGGACAGTCATCCCCTTTATTTGGACTCGTCCTCTCACTCAGACTGAAGGTCAGCGTAGTACACTAGGGATGAAGAGAGCGAGAAATGAGACGTGTCCTGTGAGGTCCGAACACCGAACAGACTACATCAGCACTGCACTCACTAGAGCTTACAGCTGCACACTGCTAACTTTTTCAAATACCTCTTACATAATTCTTTCCTTTCTCTTGTTTGAGTGTCGTTTACTTTCCCTCCGCCCTTTGTTTTTTCCTTTTTTCTATTTTCTATGATGATGCTTTCTTCTTCTTTTCTTCACTTATGTGCTTCTTATCTTTTTCTTTCTTTCTTTCTTTCTTTCTTTCTTTCTATTTGATCGTTTATATTCTCATTTCTCTTGAAATTTATATTTTTCTTTCCATTTTCTTTTTTTATTTTCAAATTTTCTAATAATGTATTTTTTTATTCAAATTTTTTCTTTCTTTCTTTTTTCTTCATTTATTTCTATTTGAGCATTTTTATTTTTAATTTCTCTTGAAATATATATTTTTCTTTCCATTTTTTAATGATCTAATTTTCCTTTATAATGTAATATTTTATTCTACTTTTTCCCCTCTTTCTTTTCTCTTGATTTTTTTGTTACTTTTCCACCTTTTGTTATTTTTGCTTAGATTTTATTTATTTATTTCCTTCTTCTATTTCTTTCTCCTTTATTTAATTTATTGTTTAATTTTTCACCTTCTCCTTTAATATTTTCTTAATTAATTATCATGATTATATTTCTTCCCTTCTTTCTTTCTCCTTTAATTTTCATTTTTGTTGTTTGTTTTGTATTTATTTCTCTCTTTCCCTCTTGACTTTCCTCAGCTTCTCACTCCCATTTTCTCTCTCGCTGTCACGTTAGTGTCTGTGTTATTGGTTTTACTTTAGTGGCCATGTTGGGTGCTAATAAAATTTGATCAACACACTGAAGACAAATCGAATTGTGCGTGAGTGGAGAGGACGTGTGTGTGTGTGTGTGTGTGTGTGTGTGTGTGTGTGTGTGTGTGTGTGTGTGAGAGAGAGAATATCCACTGCCATCAATTACTCTCTCCCCTAATGAAATATAAATATCCATTAGCTGTGATTTGTGTGGCAGAGATCAGCTCCTGAACTAATCATCAGTTTTATCAATGATGAGAGAGAGGAAGACAGAGCAAGCCAGAGGGACAAAGACAGACAGTGAGAGGGAGATACAGAGAGAGAGAGAGAGAGAGAGAGAGAGAGAGAGAGAGAGAGCCCAAAAGAGACAGACAGTTATACAGACAGCAAAAGTCAGATGGTGAGATAGAGATATATATTGACACAGAGAGAAAGAGAGAGAGACAGCAAGACTGAGAAAGAGACACAGAGAGAGCTCAAGAGAGACAGACAGTCTTTGCCACACTGGTGCTCCTGAGGTTTTCTTGCGACCTCAAAGTATCTAGTACATAGAACCAGGATGAAGCAAGTTCTCTTGTTAGGAAGTAAAAGCAAGAAATTAAAGTAAATAAATTTTGAGGTGAGCTTGAGCTTAGAGAATATTGCTGTACGCTGAATCCTCTGGAATAACATGAATAACATGAACAACACAGAAAAGTGGAAGCTCCTGTCAGAAAGCTGGAGATGTTACATCTTGCCTGAAGAACCCACAAGTGTATGGTACAACACAAAGTATTTTAGTATTCCATTATATTATAAATTTTAATTATAAGCTGGGATTATATACATATTATTTAGCAAATTCATATTATTATTTTCCACTGATAAAAGTTAAAAAGCTCCACTTTCTAGAATTTTTAATATCAGTTTCAGGACCAATTTAGGAGTTCGAATTTAAAACTAATACTAACACAATTAAAAAACTTAAATAAAGTGTGCATTATTGTGCAAAGGTTTTAATTATAAACAGTGACATGGAATTGCAGAATTTTGAAATTCTAGCATCTTAATTTATTAAAAAAAAAAAAAAAAATTCAGTATCACCTGGGATTATAGCTCTGGGGGGAAAAAAATAAGAGAGCAAAATAATCAGTTTCTTATTTTTTGTTTTCTTACAGGTGCATGTGTTGGTGAGATGAACAGTTTTGTTTCATTTTTTGTGAACTGCTGACAATATGTCTCCTAAATTTAAAATACAACTATTATTATTGTTATATTGAGTGTATATTAAAATAGGAAATGACATATAAATAACCAAAGATTATGGTTATTCTTTATAAGGCGAGCAGGCGAGCAGTATTTGCAGAGCTTTAATATCTCAAATAAGACAAAATGAAAATAATTTGTAAACAAATTGTGTTAATGCTTTGGCTAAATAATATTAAGAAATCAGTACAGTATTTGGTGAAATAATAACCCCGATTTGTAGTTACAGCTTTCATGTGTTTTGTCTCTCCACCAGTTTTTCACATTGCTGTTGGATAACTTTATACCACTCTTTCTACAAAAGAGCAAACAGCTGAGCTTTACTTGATGGTTTGTGACCCTCCATCTTCCCCTTCATGACACTCCAGAAGTTTCCTGGAGTAAATTACAGTGCTCTTATTTATTTATTTTTTTTCAGAGTTGTGTATACACACAGGGCATTCAGAAAGTTTCTCCGGTGTGGTGACGTAGTGTAGTAGTGCTTTTACGCGCTTTTGTTTTGTGCCACCAGTCTGCTGTGAACACCACCTGAGGAGTTCTTTGCTTAAGGTTGGCCGTGTGTTTTTGTGTGAAAATGTTAACCATAATCAAAGAGAATGTTTTTCTAGTGGAGCACATTTTTAAAGCTGGCGACAAGAACCACATCGTGATATTGTGCGAGATTTAATAAATAAATAAATGATAATCCCTCCATTTTAATGTCAATTTTATCTTAAGATTTTAGTAGGAAAAATTTCGCTTTTTTGCCCGTGGAGCAAATGTGGGGCCCCTGGAGCAAGTGAACCCTTCAATGTTTTTTTCTCCAATGTTCCAGAGTGATGAGAGAAGAGTTGATATGATGATATGATCAGTAACTAGTGTTCAGGGAGCAGGAGATGGATTCACTCCTGACTCTCTTTTACGTGCTCGTTATGTAAACGAGGACATGTACCGGAACCCGCCAGGCGAGCAACGCAATCCTCTTTTGTCCTTTTAAATGTTATAATTAGCCAAACAAGCGCGAGGCCTGTGGAGCCGGATGCTTATCTTATCCGGCATCGCGGGACACGGTGTTAAGAAGCAGGCCAGGTCGCGTGTAATGAATACATCGACCCTTCTAGCCCCATTCAGTGATACACCTAACGCCATGCTAACGTGATACAGCTAACATGATGTGTGCTAATATGAAACTCGGTGCAAATGAAGGTTAAAACCCAAATCCCACTGAGCACTCGAGGTCTCTGAGACAGTACTGCTAGCACTTAGCCTTAATCACTGTACGCGTGTGGTGTGTGTCTGTGTGTGTTTGTGAATGGTCCCTCTATTTGACTCTTTTCCATTTTCTTTCTTTTTTCTTGTTTGATGCTTCAAAAAATCCGAAAGATCATTCTTTCTTTATTCTTTCATTCTTCCTTCCTTTATTTATACTTTTTTCTAATTTTTTCTTTCTTTTTGTCTTTATTTCCTGTTTCTTAGTCCTTGAATTATTTATTCTTGCTTTCTTCTTTTCTTTTCTTGTTCCTCATCTATCTGTTTTTCTCCTTTTTTCATTCATTGTTTTTGCATTCATTTTTCTTTCTTTCTTTCTTTCTTTCTTTCTTCAGTCTAAAAATGGTCTAAGAATTTTCTTTCTTTTATTCTTTCCCTTTCTCCTCAATCTCTTATTTCCTGCTTTCTGTTATCTTTCCCTTGGTCTCTCTCTCTCAGTGAAATGAATGTGATGTCACAGGTTACATGATGGATGTTAATGTGTTTTTCTCTCTGAGACTCTGCGAGGCTGGTGGTGTTATAATAACCACGCTGAGGCTGAAAAGATAAGGACCTGTGAATGAGACAGAGCCAGGGGGGAGGGTACAGGATCTAGTCCCTTCCTCAAGTCCACTACTCTGTATCTTTGTCTCTAATTAATAGAAAAAATAAACACACACAGTGTGTGTGTGTTTGTGATGGTGGCAATGCAATGTTTGGGCAATGTGAAGCAATGTGGGTAAATTTGGGGCAGTTTGGGGCAATGTGTGGCATTATGGGGTAGTGTGGACCAATGTGGAAAAATTTGGGCCAATGTGGGGCAATATGTGGTGCAGTGCAGGGGAAATTTGAAATTTGAGGGAAATGACTGGTAATAAGGGCAATGTAGGGACAATATGGATCAAAGTATGGTAATGGTTGGCAGTGTGTTGGGGCACTTTGTGGTTGTGTGGGGCAGTTTGACGTAGTGTGAGGTATTGTGTCAATTTTTTTTTCCTTTTATGCGTTTCTTTGCAATTATTTTTCTTTTCATTTATTTTTTATTTGCCTGCAATATTTTCCATTTTCTTCTTTCTTGTTGTTTTTTTCCCTCCTTCTTTTTACTTTTACAGCTAGGCGCTCACATGCACGAGTCCTGAACTCTTCTGCAGTAAAGTTTCCTTATTTATTTAATCAGGATCCAGATATCACTTCGCTGGTAAACTTCGTCCCTCTTACTCCACGCTGTGAGACACATGAACATACACATGTACACATTTCTGGACTGTAACGAAGCATCAGAGCTCAGATGTCTCCCCGGGACGCTCGTTTCCTTCTCTGTTACTTCATTTGAGTTGATGTTCTGAGGGCTGTGTTTACTGTGTATTGCATTTCCGGGATCTTCAGATCAACGTGTCAGGAGCCTCGTTACACAGCTTAGGGAATTTCTAAAAATATAAAAGGATTTAATTAAAGTTCAGGAAATTTGTAACATCACTACTGCACCTTGAGTTGTACAGAAACTGATAAATGTCAAATTTAGTCTTTTCTGATGCTTTCTTTGCTACAGTAAGAACTAATTTAAGCAAGCTACTGGTTAGAGGACACACACACACACACACACACATCGTCTGTAAATTAAATGTAAATCTGGTGTATGGACCTTAAATATTTTTAAAATGTAATCACTGTAAAGCTAATTTCTCAGATAGTTTGTTAACTATAATGCTAGTTCAGATGTTAGCTTGTTAATGATCTTGTTACACTGATTAATACAAAGCTAGTTAATTGGAAAAAAAAAAATCTTCAATGCTAGTTACTGCGCTAGCTACTTTACTTCAAGTGTTAGCCCTATGAGAATAGTGTTGGCAAGAAGCGACTAGCATTCATGCTAGTTCTGGTGTTAGCCTTTTAATTATTTCTTTTGCTATAATGCTACAATGGGATTAATAAAATTAGCTTGTTTACATTGTGCATATGGCTTGATAAACATGTACCTAGTTAGCTTGTAGCTATGGAAATGAGACAGGAATATCAACTTTTACCTCAGAAGTGGCGGTAAAACATTACAGAAGGAGTCAACCTGACGTAAATCACAGGTTAATTACACTTAGCATACAGTGTGTTAAGAAATAGCAGCTAGTTAATCAGCTAAAAAAGCATTCTACTCCTATCTAAAAAATAAAATTGTGAAGAAATAGTAATATCATGCTTAATAGAGATCTTATTATAGTCTAACTGTAAGGTTTATTAAGAAAAATTAAGTGTTAGCATCTAGAGTGGTTAGCATGTATAATATTTGGCATGCTAGCTCCTGGAAATGTACAAGCTACAGAGTGACAGATCTCTCTTTTCCCCACTTATACAGATAACTGAGTGGGAAATTAAAAAGTAAGATAAATACTGTATTTATAGCCACTCTACTGAAGTGCAATCTTTCAACAGGCACCACGTTACCACAACACACACACACACACACACACACACACGAATGAAACAGCAGTGTAGGGTTTAAATAAGGCTGTCTGAATTCGGTCTGATAAAGAGCCGGTGGAAGCCACGCCATAAATAAACGCTGCAGTTGCATTTTAAGGTGATAAATATTACAGAGGCAAGCGGAACCATATTTAAAACACTCTCTGCGCTTCCCGCCGAGAGATTAAGATCCTCTCCGTTTAAAGATAATCAATTGTTTTATTTTATTCGGCTTCAGCCCGGGCCGCCGTAACAGACTCTAATAAACGCCGGGGATCTGCGCGCCATTAATCTACATGTTCTGGAAATGTAGGCAATTGTCAAAGTGCAGCCCGTGGATATTCCATCACGCGTGCAATTGGCTTTTCTCCCGCTGCACAATTCATTTGCGGCGTAATGCGCCCAATAAAAATGTATTCCGACCGCTCTATTGATTGTGAAATAGCTTAATCTCCAGCAGCAGAAAGAGATGAATATGGCCATTTTCCCCTGCGAGTACTGTTTTACTCTATCCTCACATGAATTATCGCTGCAGAGCACTTGGCGCGAGATCCTTTTCCTCTATTGTGTGTTTTATTCTCCAGTGCTGTTGTGCTGCGGAGATGACAGAGACGTCTCGACACACCGCATGATGCTCTGAGAGAGTCAGATTCACAGAGGCCTGGCGTGGAGTGTGTGTGCTGCATCTGTAAAAAGTGTGCTTTATGTGTCAAGTTTGTGAGTGTGTGTGTGTGTGTGTGTGTGTGTGTGTATAGAGTATAGCGTACAGTACACAAGCTTGTGTAGTGTGTAAATTGTGTAGGCTTATGTGTATAGTGTGTAGTGTAAGTGTGTAGGTGTAAAGGTGTATACAGCATGTACTGTATAGCATGTGGACACAGGTAGGATGTATGCAGAGTGTGTAGTGAATATAGCATGTGTAGTGTACTTGAGTGTAGTGTACACAGTGTGTGTAGGCTGGTGTAATGTATACAGTGTGTGTATAGTGTGTGTGCAGACTGATGCAGTGTACAGTGTGTATTGTGTGTGCAGGATGGTGTAATGTATACAGTGTGTGTAGTATATACAGCATGTGCAGTGTGTATTGTGTGCACAGGCTCGTGTAGTGTATACAGTACAGTGTGTGTAGTGTATATTGTGTGTGAACACTGATGCAGTGTATTTAGTGTATATTGTGTGTGTAGTGTAGGCAGCGTGTGTAGTGCGTACTTTGTGTGCAGGCTGATGCAGAGTACAGTGTGTGTAAGTGTATAAAGCAGGTATAGTGTGTGTGTGCAAGCTGATGCAGTGTATACAATGTGTGTGTAGTGTGTACAGTGTGTGTAGTGTATAAAGCAGGTGTAGCAGTGTACAGTGTGTGTGTAGTGTGTGTCGTGTGTGTATAGTGTGCATTAGGATAGATTTTGGCCGGAGTGTTTCAGTCGCCTCATTATTGCTTTATTCCATTATTTGCAGCCATCTAGTATCTGCTCTGTGCTCACATCTCACATCTTACAGTACGAAGTGTGTGTATGTGTGTGTGTGTGATTTGGGACATATCCATGATGGACACACAGTGGTGTTTATGTGGCCTGTACAGTGAATAAGGCATGAGGTTTGTGGTGCGTCAGTTCTCTGAGTCGTGGTTAAGAAGCAGCATCTGAGATGTGAAAAGATGTGATGTGAAAGGTCAAGCGGGACAGGAAGTGCGAGAGGAACACTGCAGAGCGAGTGTGTTCTGTAGTGTGTGAGAAATGTTAAATCGTGATCTCTACGCTGGATCCTGTAGTGCTGTAGGGCCCCCACCTGGGCTCAAGACCACACCCACAGCCCTGAGGCCAAACTAGGCTTATCACGGGCTCAAGTTAAGTCTGTATTAACTACTCGAGCAAAATCGAGACATACCAGTGTCGCAAAACCCTGCAATCTGTAACCATGGCGACAATCATATAATCGTAGCCTATGTACTGTATACAGGAGAAATTCTATAAAGTTATAGAAACGCTGAGTTATGAAGAGGTCAATTAAAACGGGGCTGTCAATATTAACGCGTTTAATCACGTAGCGCGTAATCTAGACACTTTAACACATTATAATTTTATTAATGCAAATTGATCACATGACAATGGCTTCCCATAATCGCAGTGTGCTTACCCGGCTACGCGTGATAACGGCACGTTTAACGTGGATAATAAGACGACTGAGGAAACATCACCAGGTGCTGAACGGCAAGTTTCATTATAAAAAGCTTTTAGATGGAAGTTTGGATGAAACCAAAGCCGTGTGCTCGAGCTACCTTCAAGGGGAACTATTTTTACAAGAGTACATTAAGTGTAAGATGCTGGAGCGGTGACTCAGGCAGCTAATCCTCTACTTTGATTTTCACCATCAGTGGGTCGCCACACCCCATACTGCATGTGCTGCTGGCCCCAATTAAAAATGTTTTACTTTTACTTTTGTTTAAACTTCATAATCTGTTTCCTCTAACCAGTTTGTCCTGCATTTCCTTATGACAACATTGCATGTTTATAATGCAAGTAAATCTGAGCACTTTAAGTTGTGATTAATCGTGATTAATCAAAGACTATGACTGCGATTAACTAAAATTTTAATCGATTGCCTAAAACAGAAATGCGTATGAGTAAGTAGCAGAGTGTATTTCTGGTTCTCTTCCTTGTCACGTCTGCTGGCGTTGTTTTTTTTTTATTTGTTTCCACTCAATCAGAAACCAATTATTAACCATCTTTCATGAACTGCAAACGTTATGATTTCCCATCACTTCCTGTTTAAAATGCTACACACCAGCCCTGTACTGCTGGCTTTTTTCCCCTTCAGAGAGCCATATTTCACTTCACTATCCTGATAAATGACTGACGACTGCCTGCTACACTTTATTAAAAAATAATAACAATTTTTGTAGGCCCCCTTTTGTGTCGCGAGGGGCCGCCATGAATCACGGCCCGCTGGTTGTCGCCATCTGATAAATGTGTCGTTTACCAGCTGAGGAGTTATTTAGGACTGCCTATTAATTTAAATCCCATTTATCTCCTCGGAAATAAGGCTGACGCGACTGCACAATGATCAGCCACATGGCTAACTCCGGTGTGTGTGTGTGTGTGTGTGTGTGTGTGTGTGTGTGTGTGTGTGTGGAGTGAGGGAGATGTGATTTATCGCTACAGCTAGCGGAGCAGAGGCACGCTATGCTAAAGGAGTCAGTCTTCAGCCACAGTTTGGTTTATGAGAAACAAATTTTCTCACAGAATTTCCTCCTTCTCTGCTTTTAGGAGAAAACTTTGGGGCTGAAATATTTGCTTACTGAGTTTTCGGACCGGGCTAGAATGGCTCATTTGCAGTCGCCGCATGTGGTTGCTGATATGGTGACGTGGAAGGAGTCTCCAGTGTCAAAGTGTCATGAAACTCAGCAACAAATTTATTTATTTATTTTTTCTAAAAGAAAGATATAGCTGTTATAACATAAGCATCTTTCGCCTCACATTTCACATCATCAAACACGACTATGAATGAATACAATGTTTGAAAATATGAAACTTGCTGGCAAATTGCACACAAATCTGTCCTAGCTCAGGAATTTGTAAAGTGTGTGAAGAGGAGGTGTAAGGCTGAATAAAACTATTTTCACACTAAAGCATTCACACCTAATTCACTTTTTATCTCTGTATATTTTAAAACTGTAGGAGATGCGGAGACAAAAAAAAAAAAAACATGTTCATTGTCTTTGCACATTCTGTCCTCATTTTGTGCTTACAGCTCTCTCTCTCTCTCGCTCTCTCTCTCTCGCTCTCTCTCTCTCTCTCGCTCTCTCAGCTTTACCTTTTAGGAAGTTCTGTGGGCGTCGCTGAATGCAAATGAGCTCCGTCAAAGAAAAGGTGTGCTTTAGTCTTTACAGGTATTTGCCCGTCATCAATATACAGTACATGACACGTTAGTGATAAATAATAATAAATTATTCATTCATTCATTCATTCATTTTCTATACCGCTTTATCCTCTATTCAGGGTCGCGGGGACCTGGAGCCTATCCCAGG
>JAQMYL010000033.1:1727796-1748911 GCA_030014365.1 Clarias pachynema | reverse complement strand
AATCACCAATTAACAACCAGCACCTCAGATTAGAGCCGTTATGAAGCTTTACAGAGCAGAAGTAGCAGATATACATCAAAAGAAACATAAACAATTAAGATATTTAAGTTAATTATTATAAAACCTTTAAAGATTATTCATTAATTAATTCATTTATTGTGTAGTGATATTTGTGGATTAAATAAGTATTAAGGCAGTTATGAGAGAATCACTTGACAAGGGACGTAAATAAGAGAAGAGGATTAAAATTTATAATAATAATAAGAAGAAGAAGAAGATATAGTATAGCAAAGAAGAGAGTAAATGTAATTGTCATTATTAAAATACAGCCTGCATACAGGTGTTAATAATATATTGTGATACATCGTGTTAAGTAAATACAGTGAAATCATACTGAAGATGCAGTGTGTGTGTGTGTGTGTGTGTGTGTGTGTGTGTGTGTGTGTGTGTGTGTGTCCAGGTCCCCGTGGCTATAGACGGTATACAGTAGATAAAGCGGTATAGATAAAGCGGTATAGAAGATGAGTGAGTGAGAGATAGTGTATATACAGTACAGTATGTGTGTTTTCGTGCAGTTGCCATGATGACCAGCAGATGGCGACTGATTCAGCTTTTACACACACACACACACACACACACACACACACCTTTTTTAATCTAATGACAATTTTAAACGTATTGCATTATTATTATTATTATTATTATTATTTGTATATTTTTTAATTGAATTAAATAAACAGTCACTGAAAAATGGCAAGACAAATTAAAAAGCTTCTTACTGATCACCTTTAACAGACTGCATGAATTACGATAATTCATAGTTAATCTTCTTCAGCAGAGCAAAAGGAGGGAAATATTACATAAACCTTAATTAGTTCAAGTAGTTTACTTCAGTTTTTAAATGGTTTATTTATATATATTTTTTATTAAAATGTAATACTGCTCTGTATGAAGTAAATAAACTGTTTATCTTTTTTTAAAAACATAATTAAAAGATAAATTAGAGAACACATGAATAAATAGACAATTACACAAGGAACATTTATTTTTATTGTTAATTTACCTAAAAATATGTTACTGGTTAGTTCTTCAAACCTAACTGTATTTTATTTGGATAAGAATAGCACAAAAACATTATTATTATTATTATTATTATTATTAATAGTAATAATTATTATTAATACTATCCTAATCACTTTTTCCTGCACTACCTTTTCACTTTATCATTGTTCTCTTTTCTCTGTCTCCTCTTTCTGCTATTTCTCTCGGATCTCTCTTTTCATTTATTCTGCACTCTTTCTTCTCTCACTCTCTGTTTTCTATCTTCCTTCTCTTCACACTTTTTTCAATTTTACCACTTTCTCTTCTCTCTCTCTCTCTCTCTCTCTCTCTCTCTCTCCAGGTCGTCCGTCAGCCCGTTTCCTGTTTTCACCCCTGACCAGCAGTGTGTTCTGATTCTGATGGCCTGTCATCCGGACGCATGTTTAATAGCAGCGCCGCAGCACAAAACACGGAAACATGATGGATTCAATCATTCACTCTTAAACTCTCCATTATTTATTTACTTCCTGTACTTCCTGTTACTGTAGCACTACATTCACTTCCTGTGCGATACTCTATGGGTTTTCCTTATGAAGTAAGTAGCGCCTTTGAGAAACATGTCCTAGAAGCGAACTTGTTTGTTTTAAGCTAATTATGGGTCACACGTTAGTATGAGGTTAAGACAGTATCGGGTCTAAATTATATACAAAATGGATTGATTTATTTTATTTTGCTATTTGCGAAAGGGGATTGTAAAAAAATATTTCTAGTTTTACAATATAATAATAAATATATAATATCCAGAGATAAATAACTGCCCGCTGTTAAATGACATCATTCAGGATCTTATATATACTGTTTATATATACTGTACTGTATGTGTGTGTATGGGAATATTTTTGAAGATGTTCATGTTTATTTGATACCATTAAGTCAGCTCAGTTCACACTCCGTAAAGGAACACAGGCGTTTCACATTTACATGTAAATATATAAAATGCTGCATGTGACTGTGAGGAGGATAAATGGGGTTAAAGTGTTCAGAGCAGGGTTGTTCCCCCAGAGGAATACAGTGCTGCTCATGGCATAATGGAGTGGAAGAAAAGAAAATACAAGGGGAGAACAGGACAGAAAGAGACTCGATGAGTCTGGAGGTGAGATTGATAAAGTATGGTCTGCAGGTGAACTTTGATGAGGTGTGGTCTGCAGGTGAGTTTGACACTGCAGTAGAGGAAGTGGTCTTAACATGAGGTTAATGAGGTGTTGTCTGCAAGTAATAATAAGGTGTGGTCTGTAGTTGAGGTTGATGTGGCCTTCAGACGAGGTTGATAAGGTGCGGTGTGCAATAGAAGTTGATGAGATGTGGTCTGCAGGTAAGGTTGATGAGGTGTGGTCTGTTGGGGATGTTGGTGAGGGGTGGTTTTTCAGGTGAGTTTTGATGAGGTATGGTCTGCAGGTGAGTTTTGATGAGGTGTGGTTCAGCAGTACGAGTTGATGATATGTAGTCCTCAGGTGATTTTTGATGGGGTGTGACTGCAAGTGAATTTTGATGAGGTGTGGCCTGCAGTAGAGGTTGATAAGGTGTGGCCTTCAGTTTGATGAGGTGTTGTCTGCAAGTAAGGTGATGAGGTGTGGTTTGCAATAGAGGTTGATGAAGTGTGGCCTTCAGGTAATTTTGATATGTGGTCTGCAGTAGAGGTTGATAAGGTCTGTCTGGTGGGGCTGATGAGGTGTGGTCTGCAGGTGAAGTTTTATGAAGTGTGGTCTGGAGGTGAGTTTGAGCTGTGGTCTGCAGGTGAGGTTACATTTACATTTAGACATTTGGCTGACGATTCTTATCCAGAGCGACTTACAAAAGAGCTTTGAAGTTTTTGTCATTGGATAGATCCTTACACTGGGTTACTATGTTGCTAAGTACCATCAGTCAAACACTGTTGGGAAGGTTTTTTTTTTCTTCTTTTAATTAAAACTAATATCAAAGAAAAAGATATTTCGTCTTTGATTAAAGATTGCCAATGAGTCAGCTGTACAGTCATCTAGAGGAAGTTCATTCCACTACCTATAGTAGGTGCCAGAACATAAAATAGTCTAGATGCATGTTTTCCATCTCTGAGAGACGTTGGGACCAGCTGAGCAGTACTAGAGGATCGGAGGGAATGTGTTGCGGTGCGGGTGTGATTAGAGATGAGAGGTAAGTGTGTGTTAGGCTGTTTTAGCTTCGAAGGTAAGCATCAGTGTTTTGAATTTAATGAGGGTAGCTACAGGAAGCCAGTGCAACAAGCAGAGAAGTGGGGTGGTGTGGTAGAACTTGGGAAGGTTGAAAACAAGACGTGCAGCTGTATTCTGGATTAGCTGCAGAGGATGAATGGTGGACTTTCCAGACCTGCCAGGAGTGAGTTGCAGTAGTCCAAAATAACACTGAATAAGCACCTGAGTAACCAGCTTTGAAAGAAATAGGTGAATTCTTCTGATGTTGTAAAGAAGAAAAGCGGGTAAGGTTAGAAATGTGTGTGGACAACGACAGTTGATTGTCTAAAATTACCCCAAGATTGTGGGCAGTGTTGATTAGGTGTGGTCTAAAGGTAAATTCTGATGAGGAGTGGTCTGCAGATGAAGTTCACAAGGTGTGTCTTGTACAGTAGGTGAATTTTGATGCATATTCTGCAGGTTCATTTTGATGAGGTGTGGTCTGCATGTGAGGGTGATGAGGTGTGGTCTGCACTAGAGGTTGATGAGGTGTGGTCTTCAGGTGAGTGATGATGTGTGATCTGTAGGTGAGGTTGATGAGGCATGGTCTGCATGTAAAGTTGATTAAGTGTGTTCAGCAAGTGAGGTTGATGAAGTGTGATCTGCAGGCGAATTTTGTTGAGGTGTGACCTGAAGTAGAGATTGTTGAGGTGTGGTTTTCAAAAACTGCATACCATACCTCATCAAAATTCACCTACAAGCCACACCCCATGACCTTCAGCTGCAGACCACATCTCATCAAAATTCACCTTCAGACCACACCTAAACAACACTTATTTAAAAAGCAAAATTAAAATTAATATTTTTTAAAATAAAAGTTTCAATATTATGTTAAAACATAATGTGTTGTAAATTCAGTATTGTAATCATATTGTAAGGGTTAACCCCTAGAGGGCGCCAATGCGCCCAAAGACTTTGTGTTAGTAGTTTATTTTGGTTCTGGTTAAAATGTAAAAACTTCAGTTCCCAGGCTGCACCTCGGTCAGGTGACGTAAGTATTCACCTGAGCCGAGGAAAGCAATTAAGTTAAGTACCTGTATAAATAGCCCGTCTTGAGTTCTATTTGGTGTCTTGCATTAAGTGTCGTTTTGTTTGTGAAGGGCTGGTTGTAGTCGAGATTAAAAGAGATTGAAATCTTAAAAGTTACAAGGTGCTCTCATCGAAGAGCTTTTTGGTTTTGTATATTACACGAAAATAAAAAAGAACAAGAACTCTCAAATCTGTTTCCTCTGCATTTATGCCGAACCGGCTACCACCTTAACGTGACAGAATGCAAGACCAAATAAGTGGCAGAGCAGAGGGCTTTCCCCTAGACGTTTTTTTGGGGGGAGCAATCACCATCTCGTCCAAGCTGGCGGACTGGCTGGAAGACAGCGAGGGGCAAGGAGAGACCGAGGTGTGGCAGAGCTGGAAAGACTACGAGCTCGCTGAGCCGGCGGACATGATGGAGAGCAGCGAGGAGCGGAGAGAGAGAGAAGCACGGCAGAGCTGGGAGGGCTGCAGGCTCGCCATTCGGCGAACGCCATTCAAAGGCGTCGCAACTAGTGGTGACAGACGTCCCCACACCGACCAGGAGGTACGGGCCAGGAAGGTCAGGTACGGCAGTGAAGAGTGGGAGTTAGAACCACAGGCGGAGCAGCAGAGGAAAAAGGAAGGAACAAGAGATCTTGTCAGGTTGTATGCGAAGCAGAATCAGGAGCGAATACGAGACCTGCGGGAGCAGGTAGAACAGCTCCAGAACCTGCTCATACAAATTCACGAGAGCCGCGCAGCGAGCACAGATCTCCACGAGAGCCGCGCTGCGGGCATGAAGCTTGTTCCACCTCCTCCGATCGGCGACAAGCTTCCGCCGCCACCGCCGCTCGTCTACACTGAGGAAGCAGCGCTTCCGGTATCTTCGCTGGACAGCAAGGACGAGGCGTTTCCGCCGCCGCCGCCGCCGCTCTTCTACATGGAGGAGACAGCGCTTCTAGAACCTCAGCTGGACAGCGAGGCCGAAGTGCTTCTTCCTTCGCAGCCTCCAATCTGCAACACGGAGGAGACAGCACTTCCTGCACCGCAGCTGGACAGCGAGGATAGCGCATTTCCTTTGCCGCCGCCGCCTGTGCTCGTTGAGAAGGACTACGCGCAGTGGCTGTGCAGAGAGGACGACGTGCTACCTTCGCCACTGCCTTTAAGCGACGCGAACGTCGCTTCCGCTCTTCAGCCGCCGAGCAGCCTGGAGAGCCTTGTCCTTCCTCCGTCTCCAGGCTTTGAGGACATCACCTCAGCTCTTCAGCCCGGCGCAGCAAACATCGTGCCGGCTCCGCAGCTGCTAAGCGCCGTGGATGACGCGTCAGCTCCTCCACTGCCAAGCTCTGAGTCAGCTCCTCCACTGCCAAGCTCCGAGTCTGCTCCACTGCCACCAAGCCCAGCAAGCGTCGATTCCGCTCTGCAGCCGTCGAGCCGCGAGAACGTCGCTTCCGCTTTGCAGCCGTCGAGCTCCGAGAGCGTAGTGCCAGCTCCGCAGCCACTGAGCTCAGCAAGCGGCACTTCAGCGCTGGAGCCGGCCAGCCACATGAACGTCGCGTCCGTTCCTCTGCCTCCAAGCGCCGTGGACATCACGCCGGCTCAGCAGTCTCCAAGCGTCGCTCCAGCTGGACAGCTGCCGTCACCCTTCAAGCGCCGCAGACGCCGCAGACGCCGCATCCGCGCTCGAGATCCGCGGACGTCACGTCAGTTCCGCAGCCACCAAGCCCTACGGACATCACGCCCAGCTCCGCAGAGATCGTCATGCCCGCTCCTCAGCCCGGCTCCGAGATCGTCATGCGCATTCCTCAGCCGCCAAGCGCCGCGGACTTCGCGTCAGCTCCTCCGTCGCCAAGTGCCGTGGAAGTCGTGCCAGCTGGGCTGCCCGGCACGAAAGTCCCAAGGCCAGCTCCGTCACCCAGCCTCTGGGTGAAGAGGCCAAGGTCCGAACATTGGGGTGGGAGTCCTGGTCCTCCGTTAGCGCTCTGGAGGATCGTTTTTAAGGGGGGGGGGAGTACTGTAAGGGTTAACCCCTAGAGGGCGCCAATGCGCCCAAAGACTCTTTTTGTTTGTAGTTTGGTTTTGTTCAGTTTAAAGAGTTAAAACTTCAGTTCCCAGGCTGCACCTCGGTCAGGTGACGTAAGCATTCACCTGAGCCGAGGTAGGCAATTAAGTTTAGTATAAATAGCCTTCTTTAAGTTTAAACCGTGTCTTGCATTAGTTGTCGTTATGGTTTTTGTGTTGGGTGTGTTTATTTGAGTTTATACAAATATTAAAGATTTCTAAGTGCTCGTCGTGAAGAGCTTTCGTTTGTTTTATGTTTAACTTGAAAATAAAAGTGTCTACTGAACCGCCAGCTCACCTCCTGCAATTATGCCACGAACACGCCGACACAGAAGAAGATTCCGTGACACATATCTAAAAATAATTCATTCATTCTCTATACAATTTATCTTGTACTGGGTCATGGAAGTCCTGGAGCCTATTCCAGGAGACTTCGGGTACCAAATCATTACTCTGCATGTCTTTGAACAGTGAGAGGAAAACCACCAAGCACAGGGAAAACGCAAACTGATACAACTGATACTGAAACAGATACAAGGTGGAAATGAAACCCTTCACCCTGGAGGTATGAGCCCACAGTGCTAACCAATAAGCCACCATCTAAAAATATTAATATTAAAGTTTCATATTTAAAATGGCTAAATGTGAACATGGTTCTTTATCTCAGCACATAAACATCTCTTGATTTCTTTTTTTTGGTCCTGTTTACTGTTTTAAAATTAGCATTGTACAAAAAATTTTCATATTTTCAGCTGAAACGATCTAAAGCCTCAAAGCCGCTCACCACTCATTGCTATTTTATTGGGCGTAAGTGCTCTGGTGTGATAAATTGAACGTTACTCATATGTGAGTGCACATTGTTTCTTTTTCCACCCACCCGGTGTCATGGGACGCTCTTTTCCTTTTCACTGAAAGCTGGTGAGGGGAAAATCTCAACAGGCCGTGGTACAATTACTGCACCTTCCCCTCTCCATCTCGCCCTCACCGGGGAATTCAGGCAAGGGTTTGGGCAGTCAGGCAAAAAATGCAGGCCTCTTCTCACACTTGCTTTCTCACTGGGGGGACTCGCGGTGTACGCCCCCAACACACACACACACACGCACACACACACACACACACACACACACACACACACACACACACACAAACACTTTACCTTCTGCATGGAGGAAACCTCTGAGTTCAGGACAGGGAGGAAAGATAAGTCAGGATCTCCTTCCTTTATTATTCCTTTATTTTCCAGATTTATAAAAATTCCTGCTCCTTATATAATTATTGTTGTTTGTGGGTGTGGCCTGCCGAGCATTTACCAATAAGTTCTAATGAGATATGAAAGTAGCCATATGCAGTCATGTGTAAATGTTAGTGCTTCCTCTTTTAATTCTATGTGTTTTGTGTAAAAAACATAATTAAAAAATCATCTGATCGTAGCGGGTCTCAGTATTAGACAAATACAACCTTAGACGAACAATTAAATACAGTATGACTTTTTTCTTCACTGTGCACTTATTGAGTTACCAAAAATGAAGACAAAAAATTAATAAATAAATAAATAAATAAATAAGGTGGGCAATATTAAGTGTGCCCCTGATTCAATAGCTTGTAAATCCACAACGATTTTTATGATTTCGTTAGTCCCTACCATTGTTTTGGTCCGTTCTTCTTACAACATTGCTTCAGTTCATTGAGGATTCTGGACTTAGACTAGACCAAAACCTTGATTCTTCTATTTTTGGCCATTCTGATGAAGGCTTACTGGTCTGCTTTAGATCACTGTTCTGTTGCATACTCAAATTTTGACCAATCTTTAGCT
Source organism: Clarias pachynema (assembly GCA_030014365.1). Taxonomy (NCBI): domain Eukaryota; kingdom Metazoa; phylum Chordata; class Actinopteri; order Siluriformes; family Clariidae; genus Clarias; species Clarias pachynema. The sequence continues at coordinate 1,740,739 of JAQMYL010000033.1, read as the reverse complement.
GTCAGACAGATGGTCTCACATTTGCCTCTATAATTCTCTGGTATAAAGAGGAGTTCATGGTTGACTGCATGATGACTGCGAGGTGCCCAGGTCCTGTGGCTGCAAAAACAAGCCCAAATCATCACTCCTACACCGTCGTGCTTGACAGTGGGTATAAGTCGTTTCTTAGAAATGCTGTTTGGTTTTGCCAAACATGGTGATGGGCATTAAGGCCAAGCAACTCCACTTTGGTCTCATATGTCCATAAGACATTGTTCCAGAAGTCTTGTTTCATTGTACAGATGCAGTTTTGCAAACCTCAGACTTGGTCCATGTTCTCTTTAGATAGAAGAAGTTTCTCCTGGCAACCCTTCCACACAAACTGTACATGTTCAGTCTTTTTCGAATTGTTGCGTCATGGACATTAACATTTGACAATAACTCAGTGAGGCCTGTAGGGTCTGAGTTGCAGCTCTTAGGGTTTTTCTCTGAGCATTTCACAGTCTTACCTTGGGGTGAATGTGCTGGGATGTTGACTCCTGGGAAGATTGGCAACTGTCTTGAATGCTTTCCACTTGTGAATAATCTTTCTCACAATAGAACGTTGAACTCCAAATTGTTTGGAAATGGATTTATAACCCTTTCCAGCGCAGCAACAATTGCTTTTCTTAAACTATTGCTTATTGTCTTTCCCTCTTGGCATTGTATTAATACACACCTGAATGCTCCAGACCAACAAACTGCCAAAACGTTTGCTTAGATAGACGTCTGCGCACCTACTCATGATCAATTTGTCAAGGGCTGATGATTAGCAGCACCTGGCTGCAACTTACCTTCTTAAATCCAGCGGAAACAGTAAGTGATTTGCCCTCATGGTTTTTTTTCTTTTAGTGATGGACAAATTGAATAACTGCACTAATCAGTCTTAAATCGTTTGTTAGATTTTTTTTTTTTTTTGAGTGAGCTGACAAATTGTTCAAGCTGATCGTTTAGATTGTTTTTAATTAATTAGGTTATAATTTTACATTTATTATTAGATTAACTTCAATAACTAGTCACATATAGGTGCTGTTGGTATCGAAACGATAATCAATTCAAACAAGTGCGCTAATATAAACCTGTGATTTGCTGCTGTGCATCTGTCAGTAAACCAATCAACATCTTCTGACCAATCAGAATGCAGAATTTGACAGAGTTTTGGTGGAGGTTTGACAGAGTTTTACCGGAGAGCAGATGGAGGACAGGATTCTAATGTGACACACGAGTCACTGAGGGCGAAAAGACACGGTAATGGGTTGGGCTTTAGAGAAGGACACAGAGTCCGAGTAAACAGGTACTCCGAGTGCCTTTTTCTCTTTCACTCGGTGGATTTAGGGCTTTTGTGTGTAATGTCACTTGCGACGCTTTTGAAAAGAGAGAGAGGTATGAAAAGGTATAAAGCCCCAGAGGAGATAAAACCTCCATCAGTTTTATAGGGGGGAAAAAAAACAGCCATTAAAAAAAACAGGCATCAGCCCAAGTCAGCACATTGTGCTGTATAGTTTTTATTTATTAGCCTCACTGAAAACACGGCTAATCGGGTGTTTGAGACATACAGTACAAATATCATGATTTATAAATGAAGCTAGCAAACAAGCCAAGGAGGAAATGTGCAAAACTATGAATAAAAGACGTCCCATTATTCCATGATTAAGTGCTCATAAAGCTGCGTTAAATCAAATAAAAAAATCAGAATTACAAAACTTCATACAACATTTCACAATTACTTAAGAAATAAAATGATTCAGCACTTTAGGAAAATAACCAACAAACGGGGTTTAATGTTCTTAGTAATATTATGCCTTAGGGGTTGTTTTCCATATCACAACACTGTGCACTGTGGCCTCGCGCCTCCAAGGTCAAGGGTTCGAGTCCCGCCTCGGGTCTGCGTGTGTGGAGTTTGAGTGTTTTTCCACATGCTTGGTGGGTTTCCTCCCGGTACCCTGTTTACTCTGACAGTCCAAAGACATGAAGATTAGTCCAATTGGCATTTCCAAATTGTCCGTAGTGTGTGTGCCCTGTACAACATAAGCACTACAGAGGATGAGTGAGTATAATTTTTTTTTATCTATTTACAGTTATGCTGCATGTTAATTCAGGAAGTTCTTACTGACACCATGACAGCTGTAAACATCCTGATGCCAATTGTCCCTTTATCAAAACTTTATCAAAAAAGTTAAAGCAAAAAATGAAAATGCAGCTTGGCGTCTTTTGTTGTTGTAAAACCACACAGCATAAATGTCTTTGTCCAGAACAAAAAGTAACACCTTCACCCTCTGACTGTTACAAATGACTGACACTGGAGACTCCTTCCATTAAATGCCATCAAATAAACATCTCCTTGCAGAAGATTTTAAATTAGTTGATGTGGAGGGTAAATTGGAGGGAAGTTGATGTCACTGTAAATCCATATAATTGTCCCTGTAATTGTGCTGTTACTATGGAAACACATTAAAACAAGCTGCTGTTACAGTAAAAGATTTGACGCCTTTTGACCAATCAGAATCCAGAACTCAACATTGATTTCAACTTAAAATTGAGTGTGATGGGCATGTGTACGTTACTGAAATCCATATCTTAGTATGGTGTGTGTGTGTGTGTGTGTGTGTCTGTGTGTGTGTGTGTGTGTTGAAAGGCTCCATTAGGACTCGCTCCTCGACTCAGAAAGCATTAACCTTGAAAGAGGGAACGACTCGTCTCCACGGTCCATTAGGCGACCCGTCAGAAATTTTCTCCCTGAAGTCAAAAGAAATGAACAAGACTCGTCCTCATTTTTTTCTTTCTCCGCTAAGTGAGCGTTATGAGTTAACCTGTGTGCTTTATTACAAAGAAATGAAAAGTTAAAGCTGTCAATAATAAATCAGTTCTGAAAGCATCTGTGTCTCTGGATCTGCGGTGTTTAACTGACTTGACTAATAGTACAACTTTTTAGAAAGCATGAGGTCAGGTGTCCTGAATTCAGTGCCAAAAAACAAGAAAACGAGTTTCATTATTGAACAGATTTGACAAAATTAATGACCTGTCACATCAATTAAGGCATTAAGACACATTCTAAGTATTATTGGTGGAGTTATGCATATTCAATTTTGATACCAAGTTTATTACTGAATCATGTTCGGTTCCTGAGATATCGTCAGATTGGATTTTATGTTTATGAGGAGCGCCTCAGAAAAAAACATTGAAACCCTATGTTTAGAATATTTTAATGAGGATAATGAATAGGGTAGTAATACTACAGTAAGAATGAGGGAACCCTCAGCTTCATTTTGACTCCAGAATTTTCCTGCTACCCCCCAAAATTTATAGCAAATGTGGATTTATAGCAAAAAAAAAAAAAAGAATGTTTTTCTATCCCAACTGGAGTAACCAGCTTGAATAGTGTTTATTAAAGTGCTATAAAACCACGTTTAGGTTTCTTTTAAATTCTGTTGAAGGATCAGGAAGACAAGGTGTTAATCAACCAATTTTTCCTGACATTTTATGCATTGCACCTACTGCACTCTGTTGGCCATAGTGCAAAACTAACCTCACCCAAGATTTGGTACTGTAGATACATTCAGGTCAGAGTAAGCTGAGGTCAGAATTCTAAAACGCAAAAGTATAAAAAAATTTTTTTTTAAAAACTCCAAATAGACGGCAATAACCACTAGCTTCTTTTTAGTTGCTAGAAATTTTTTTTTCTTTTTTTTTTCTGATTTCAGCCTTGATTTTTCCAACTGTAATTAGGGCAACATTTTCAAAACATTATATATATATATGTATGAAAATTGTACTTGACACAGAATTTAGCAGTCACTCATATTGATTTTAAGATAATTTTACTCATTTTTGTATTAAATACTTTAATCAGATATATATATATATTTTTTTTTTTTTAAAGAAATTTCATTCTAATATCCTGTCAAATGTGACTAAAAAATGCATTGTAAATGCCTTGGTTAAAATTTAAGTGAAAACTTAAGTCGTTTAAATAAGCTTTTCTTTTTTTTTTTTTTTGCTTAATTTCTTTATTTAAAACGACAAATTAGATAGCGAATAAGCTATCTAATTTGAGCACAATTAAATAAGATTAAATCTTATTGTTAGATTAAAAACTAAAACTTTTTTGTACACACGTAAACTGAAATGGCAACTTTTAGAAACTTTTTTTGTCACCAAGTGCAGATAGTAGTATAAGCTCAAAGGGCTGAGTGTAAATCTGTATAAAGGAAAAAAAGAAATAAAATGAGGATAAAAAAGAAAGTGAGAAAAATAGGTGTATCACAGGAGCCTGTAGCAATATGGCCGTTTTAAAAGAAGGGATTAGAAGAGCTCGACAGGGCGGAAAGGGCCTCGGCGGTGGAATTATAAATATTATCTGGAGAAGGGGTTTTTTTGTATGTGAAGGAGGCCGAGAGGATGATGGGCGCTCTTTATTGTGGCGAGACGTGGCGGAATAATGCATGCTAATATAAACATCAGCACTCCTCCGCCGTCTATTCAGATGGGCTCATTCAGGTGGAAAATAAAAGAGTGCAGCGAGAGGAGAGGAACATCTTTCCTCCGAAATCCATGTGACGGCGTAATCTCCGCTCACTTCACCCAGCAGAAATGACATGACACTTTGATTAACGGATATTACACAGGAGTTTAACACAATAATGTCTAATGGCTTATAAATACATTAGATTAGATACTCTCTTTATTTTTCACTCCACTTCTACACTCAGCTTTAGTCCTAATCCTTTATGTATATAGATTTGGGTTTTATTCCTGATGTCAATAATTGCATTTTTTAATTTGTTTAATGCCATGGTGTTGTTCCATTTTTTTTTTTCATGTTTCTGTTTGTGTAAAATCATTATATTGTTTTCTTTACTTAAATCAGTTTTGTCTTTTAATGGTAAAAAAAAATCTTAAATTTTAATATTTCCTTATGCCTTACTGACTTTCATAAGTATATATATTTTTTTGTCTGTTTTATCATTTTTCATTCAAAAATGTCATTTTTAAAAGAAAATAAATAAAATAAATATTTTATTTACGTCACCTTGATTTGAGTTTTTATATATGATTGTATGATTGTACTTTTTATGCTTAACTTGTAATCTTTTGAAGTTTTAAATGGCAAGTTTTACAAGCCTGTTGAATATCATACTCTTTTAAATTTTTGTAATTTGGTACAATCTAACCAATTGAACTATGTTTTCATTTGCTCTGGGGGGGAAAAGGATATATATATATATATTTTTTTTTTTTAAAAACCTTCCTGGTTTTCTCATAATTTCATTATTATGACAGTGTTTAATTGTTTTATTTTTAGTTTTAATTCTTAAAGTTTAGATTTTAGACCTTTTTTACTTATCTCAGGTAATGGTATTTTTAGCAAATCATTTGCAAAATTTGGATAACTACAGTAGAAAGGTAGACTGGTGTTTTTTTTCATGTTTTTTAGGTTGGCCATTCTGCATGCATATTCCTACATTTTTTCAACTTTAAATTTATTAAACAGTTTCCAAGTCTAAAGCTATAAGAATCGTTGAGACGATCAAACAGTCAAATTATTTTAATTTCTAGTTTTATTTTAGTTTTATCGAAAGATTTGAAAACTGGCCTATAAATTCATAGCAATTAATTATTTATTGAAAAAATAATAATAATTCAGTAGATTAATTCAATAATTGAATAATTCATTCACATTCAGTCACAATTCCACCATACACTGGTAATATGTAAATAGCATCAAACGATAAGTTAACTTTGTAGTTGTTTCTATAATTAATGATCAGATCTGTTTGCTTTCCAGGTCTTCTCAATAAACACACCAGACCAACACATCGCCCTGTTTGAACAAAGTAAATGTTTTTTTACAACAAAAAAAAATCGCTTTTTTTTGTTTTGTTCTTTAAGAAGCACTTTTCCTTGCCTGACCTTTGTCCATCAACCTCGAGATCACTACCTTTACTTACTTTCTTTCATTTACTTGTTTTTCTCCCTAAGGCCACTAAGTCAGAGAGCTTAGTGTGCGAGTGTGTGTGTGTTTGGTGTGTAAGCTAACAGGTCCCATGGTTTTGAATTGGTTCGATCCAACAGGTAAGTCTATTTCGCAGTCTGATCGTTTATTCCTGCCTGTAAACTGATACATTGATTGAGGTGTTTAAAAAATATTCTTGCTGGGAATTAAAATATACAAAATTTGTGTGTGACTACAGTAGCATCCATGCTAATTCCATGTCTTTTCTTCCCTATTCCATGTAGAATATTTCCTAAGGATAAATATGTTCAGAGGAACAAAAGCAAACATTTTCTGTGATATATAGTGGAAGCTTCGTGGAGAACAGAGGCTCAGGCTTTGAGATGTTAGCTCGATTCTTAATCTGATTCAATTCAGTGGATATTCTCACTCAGCAACTTTATATATAGGAATAAGAATCATGACAAACTTAAAACATCAATTTAAAAATACATAGATATATAAATGTGTAGCTTTATAAATAAGGAAAATAGTTTCTGAAGAATTTTAGTAATTATATTTAAAGGTAGTTACAATGTAGTTACAGTGAACTGAAAAATGCTGATTTATTATTTGTTCTTTAAAAGGTTTATGTCCATGTTTTTCCTTTCATTTATGTACATACAGTATATGCAAATGTAATATTAGTAGATCATTTGTTTTGTGTATCATTCTTAAATAATAGTCACTTCCAAACACCTGGACAGTGATTGTGATAATTTCAATAATAAACTTTAATTGAAGCAGTTATATTCATTTATAGCACTTAGGACTAAAATACTCTGCATTATAAATGTGAGATCTGGTTTTAAGGCCTCTTCTTATAATCCTGTATGATTTTCATTCTCTTCATAAACAACCCCGAAAGGTCTCTCTCCACCCCTCCTGCAGTATTCCAGATGCGTGATTATCTCCCAAACGTAGGCACTTAACAATTATTTATTCATAATTCCGCTTCGTAAAACACAAATGCACAGCATCATCTCATTCCACTTCCTTTTTCTTTCTTTTTCTTCTTCTTACTCCCCAGTCCCGGGTGTTCGTCATCCTAATGCCAGAGCCGTGTTAATATCAGAGCGGATCGCCCGGACGGGAGCAGAGTGTGGAAACTCAATCACAAGTCCCTTCAATCACACCGCAGACAAACAGGCCTGCGTCCAAATTCGCTTCACGTCCATGATACAATTTTAATATATCTTTAACTTCGAGCTGCTTTTTACAGCTTAGCTTGACTTTTTTTTTTGGCGGGGGGTTGGGGGGTCGGGGATAAGGTGCAGGTGGAGAGGGAACAATCATGGCAGGTTTGAGCAGGACATGATTTTTCCACCAATGTTGCTCCATAATGTACAATGAAAATTGCATTTACCCAAGTGTGTGTTCTGCATTTGTGATTGTTTTTCTTTTAGAAAAGAGGAAGCAGAGGACGCCATCTTGGGGGACTTTTAACATGCCATTGTATGCCACACGGGGTACACAAAGACACCATCATAAGTGACGATGAGTTAATTGCTCGCTTAGAACAGCGAGTGTTTTATTCTTCTTACACCACGGCACTTTGATCTTTAAGAAGCCATTTACAGGGAAGAATGTTATTTTATACTTTTATTCATTTACAGCAATGTATAATGATGTAGAACGTACATAACATAAAAAAACGCAAACGTACAGTACTTGCCTCCTTATCTACTCAAACTGGAGACTCCTTATGTCTAAATAACATTTCCCAAAGTCTGCATATATCTCAATGATAATTTAAAAATCTATTTATTCCTAATATTGCAAACGTTACCAGTAATGAGCCATTGTTATAGAAACCCTAACATACAGCACAGTAAATATAAACCTGGGATTTTCCTCAACACCTTCTGACCAGGAAGGTCCGACAGTACTGTGGTTTAAAGAACCCTGAATGATACATTTTCCGGTACTAAGGTGGTACGAGAACCCGATTGTTGCATCTCACGCTTTATTTATTTCTTCATTTCTCTATCAAACATCACATACACTTCCTCATCGCTCCTGATGGCCCTGCGTCCGCTCTCGGCTTCTCCTCTGCGGCGTTTAAGAGCTTTGGTGTGTTACACTCCGCTGTCCATGCATTATTGATCACACACATGCACACTCACACACAGAGCGCTCAGTTATGCAGCCGTAGAAGCTCTGTACACACTTTTGCACAGTGTTTATGTGTTGCTGTTACAGTAAAATAATAAGTTCTGCTTTCTCTGTTGAGGAAACACTAACAAAAGAAGAAACAAATCAAAGCATCATCCAGGGTTCTAGTTAGACGCATTCTCCTGTTTGTCGCTCTTAAACATGTTTGGGTTTTTTTTTTTTTTTCAAAAGGGAACCTTGTATGGCATTTGTCTCTTTAAGTTATAAGTGGAAATCTGTAGAACAAAAATGTATGTGATGTTTGCAACAAAGCCAAAAGAACACAATGTACTGTTCAAGCTTAAATAAGAGGGTTCCTCATGGATTTATGGGATAATTGAAGGGGGTTACTTTTTTTGGAGCTCACTGTGTATCAAACAAACCGAAAAAAAAACACAGTTAGAAAACAAAACAATTAAGAGTCTCTTAATATAAAGCATTTAGGGTTCTAAATGTCTTGTCTTGGGATGCACTCAGGAATGGATGGTAAGAAAATGAACTAGTGATAACTGCGCCTTGCAATGGTTCCTCAAGGGTTCCTTTTTAAAGGGTTTCACTTTACTTTTACTTTACCACTGGATTCTTCAACAGGTGCTTAGATTTAACGGTTCCTCTAGCCATTCAGGACTTTAATCTGTTGCAATGGTTCTATTTGGTTGTAAGAACACTGAGCATTCATTAATATTTGTGTGAGGGTTCATTAAGGGTCCTTGGGTTCCTAAAGATCTCCATCAGGGAGACACTCTGTTACAGGGTTCTACAGAGAGTCTTCAAAATTCTCACATAAAAGAAAAAGGGATGTTAACAAGGACATTAACTGGTGATGAGAGATCTTCATAGGAATGGATGGGTTCTTCTAATAGAAGCGTTCTTTGGATTGTTCTTCTTTAGGAACATTTTAAGGCTCCATGTTGAAGCCCATGAAAAAGAGAAAATGTGGTTCCTGAACCATTAAAAGAATCTTCCTGAAATAAATATTGAGACACAATGAAAAGGCTGACTTTCTAGTTACATCACCAATCACACCCCAATATTAAAGAGTTCTCCAAGGGTTCTTTGGGTCGATTGCTTCTTAAAATGGTTTCACTTACCCCCTTTTCAAAAAGGAAGCATCCTGTTGTAGGGTTCTTCAGCCTTTAAGAGGAAAATCCCTTAGGCTGCTAGGTTTAATGTTTCTTTCCTGAAATAGGTAACATTATAAATTTGAAGTCGTTCAATTTGTTCTTCTGAATCAACCTGATAATCCATGTGCAGTATGTTGTCCATTTAAAGAGCTCTTTGGTTTGTCCATCTGTGTAGAATCCTGTTAAAAAAAGACCCCAAAAAGTTAGCCATTCAAAGGAAGCTCCTAAAAAAAAAAACCGGACACATGCCTAAAAATACCTTTAAAAAAAAGACACATACGTTTTAGTAACATTTATAACAGAGATGAACAAAGATGGCTGACATTCTAGAAGGAACACTATCTCTGTGCGTAAGCGTTCATGACAGAAAACTTTAAAATGCAAGATTTAATGTTCAACATAAATCCAAGCATTTAGGATTCTTTGTAGTTCGTTAGGGGTCACTGGATGATTAAGACTGTTGAGTGTGCTAGAGAAGAACTAGAATCTCAGGTTCTACATAGAATATTTAACAAGTTAGACGAGTTCTTAGACTCATAAAGTTAAGAACACTAAGTATCCATCCACTCGTGGAATTGAGACAGAACCAAAATAACCAAGATTCTCATAAAATCACTACCTAGGCACGGATTATAGCATTGGGATTATTTTTGTTCAAAAACAAGACCACTGAAAGACAGAAATGTAATATTTTGAATGATTAAACGGACAATAAGGTGATTAATTAACAACTGGATTTCTAGCATTTGGGATGTTTGCTGAAGTGAGACTGCAGGTGAAAGCCTGAATCAGGACAAGACCGACTCATCGCATTGTTGAGTCTTGAGGGTAGAATGCAGTCGAATCCGACAGCTCAGGTTCGAAGGTTCATGTATTTTTTTAATTGGCATTTACCCTTCACTTTAACCTTTAACTTCAGCTTGGGTCACATGACCCCATGACCTTTGACTCATACCTGGAGGCCATGTTGGTTGATGGGAGATGATCAGGTTGTTTTTTACCCCTAACAGTTTAAAGCTGAGTTTATTAGAGCCGGCAAGAGCTAATCGATTGGAGCCCATTACAACACAGTGTGTGTGTGTGTGTGTGTGTGTGTGTGTGTGTGTGTGTGTGTGTGTGTGTGTGTGTGTGTGTGTGTGTGTGATTTAACAGATTTAACTCTGTGATTTATTTTAAAGCATTTTTAGAGTGACATAAGATCTAGATGAAGTGAGATAAAAGAGTTGTTACTTACAGAAAATTAGCAACGATCATGAAAAATGAAACGTAGCCAGAGGCTAAGACCATGAGGTTTTCAGAACATTGTGTTAATTATATTAAAGTGACATTTATAGTTCAACTATTTGTTTTTGTTTGTTTGCTGTTTCAAAGCCCATATTCTCCTTATTCATTATGTGACAATTGAACCATGACAAATACAAAATGCTGAAAACTCTTCTTGTCACATTGTAAAATTGCATTTGCTAAATTTATTTTATTGGATGTTATTTTGTGTATATACTTTTTTCACTTGATGTATTTGTTTGATTTTTGCTTGGCTCTTGAATATTCTCATAAGCACAATTAATTACTTTGTTCCCCAAAACCTGACACTGTAAAATGTTCACCTATAAAACCCTTATTTGTTTATTTATTTACGTGTATGTATGTTTTAGTTTGTTTGTTTGCTTGTTTATTGATTGATTGATTGATTGATTGATTGGTTGACTGATTGACTTCAGCACATGCTTGTCACTGTCTAGTCAAAACTATGTAACATATATATGCAGATTATTTAAATTCCTTTCATACAGTTTCAAACACAGTCAAAATTTTTATCTCCAATATGGAGATAAAAATGGTGCCTGTTAAATTTAAAGAAACAACTAAAGAAACAACTTTTACTTTTATTTTATTTAATTTTATATTTATTTATTTATTTTTAACTTATTTATTTATGTTGGCTAACACCTGTCACTTTGTAGCACAAATCCCTGCCATTGTTTTTTGGTTTTTATTTATGCATTGATTTATTATTAAAAGATTTAAATACGGTCTAATATTTGACCATTTTTGAATGATTATTTAATTTCATTAAAAAATTTCAGTTTTGACAGGACCAGACACTTTATAGAAGATACCACCAACACCATGTTTTTTGTTTGTTTTTAATAGATGGCTTGTGTGTATGAACATAAACAGAAAGAATTCTTTAAATATGCTCAGATCTTTTATCTTTTTAAGCTCATTTATTTTCACCAATCTCACTATGAATTTTTTTACATATAAAAAGCAGAAGTTTCTAAAAGTACAACAAGCTAATTATTACATTTATATTATTAAGACATTATGCATATGTTAATGTAAACCTTTATTTTCTCCTTTTTGAGTATTCATTTATTTCTGTCTTGGTCCCCCAGTAAGTCCGATTGTATTAATAGATGATTAACTCACTCGAGGACCTCAGTTCGAGTTGAACTGGTTTATTTTTCTAATCTCGGCTCTAACAGGGGACTTGTTTTCTGCCTGCACATCACATCTGACACTTTATTTGTTATTTATGCGAGTGCGACCCTCCTGCTTTTTAAATGTCACATTATAGCCCTGTATTCTCCTAATGTCGCTCTCACATCTGTCTGAGACCGACCGGCTTTCTTTTAATCTTTAAAAAAGGGAAGCAAAAAAGGAAAACAAGCATGCCTTTTTCATTTTCCCCTCTAAAAGCTTATACTCGTGTATTTGAATATTTCATAGGGACCTGAATAACCTCTGCAAAATCCATTCCGGGATGGACCGGATCGTTTTTCCTGACTTGTCCATCACTGTTCAAGGTGTGTGTGTATAATGTCTGTGGAGGTATGTGGGGGGGCTGGGGGTCTGAGTTTTTTTTATATATGTCTATAAAATCTTAGCAGAGACCGAACATGTCCCCACAACGACATGAATACCTGACAGCTTTGACCTTACAGGGACATTCAGCCAGTCCTCAAAAGGAAAACCACAGGTTCAATTTAAAAAATAATTAAATAATTAGATCAACAAAAGAGCTGAGGTGTTTGCTTTGTGGGGTAACACTCAGGGTTTAAATTTTTGTGTAGCTTTATGTTTAACTCGCTCTTGTGTTAATGATGAGGTTATTAGAAGGTCCTCATAAGGATATTAAGACCAGAAAAGTGTGTGTATGTGTGTGTGTGTGTGTGTGTGTGTGTGTGTGAGAGAGAGAGAGAGAGAGAGAGAGAGAGAGAGAGTTCATGAGTGAGGAATCAATCATTTCTTTGACTTGAGATGTCCAGGTTTGAAAGAAACACAAATATTTGCCTCGTGCTTGTCAATAGACGTGTAGAGATGAAAAATCACTAGATGTCTCTCCGAACATTTTTATACTTTACTTCATACCAGAAGAATAACAATATATGTTTAAAAACATCAAACTGAGCACTGAACTGTACTTTTTCTAGTCTGTGGAGTGATAATGTCAAGCGAACAGCTATCCTTTTTTTTTTTTAAAGGTTTCTGTTTAATGCTTTGTCATAAAATTAATTGCAGTTTAATTGTTGATCTGAAATATATTCTTTCCTTCTTTCTTTTAGTGCACATTTCTTCAGACGTCCTGCAATTATTTACATGATTCATTTAGTCAAATTAACTGCGAACGTGCAGTGAAACACCAACACAT
>JAQMYL010000033.1:1713180-1727752 GCA_030014365.1 Clarias pachynema | reverse complement strand
TTTCTTATATTTTCTTTATATCTGCTGTTTCTTTTTTGAAAAGGGACGTCTGAAGGGACATTTATTGACCATTTATTTATGAGAGTGTATACTGTGTGTATAATAATGTATACATATTAAATATAGTTTAGAGTTCTTCAAAATGCAGTTCCTGAATGTGTTTAGTGAGCTAAAGCATATATACGTGTACAGATAATTCATCACCATTAACAACACAATGTACAGATTTTTTAATTAGAATTAAAATAACATTTATATAGACTTTTTTTTTTTGTATTGTTCACATCTGTCACTCCTGGACTCGTTTAATTATTCTAGATAAATAGTTTTTAGCTTATTTAAGTCTATTTTTATTTTAAGGCACTCACTGCACACATGCTCAAGGCTTTACAATTATCTAATATGTTTTTTTTTTATCCTTATAAGGATAATCTTGAAGTAGGGAAACCACGTGACTTCCTAAACACGCGCCAATTAAAAGTATTTGACCCCCGCGACTATTACCGGGTCGCGCTGTTAATTTAATTTAGATCTCTCTCTCTCTCTCTCTCTCTCTCTCTCTCTCACACACACACACACACACACACACCTCTGATAAAAGTCGAAGTCAATTTGAGGACGCGCACTCGTGACGCAACAGCACGCAGCTGTAAATGAAAGCAATTACGGAAAGTGTGTGTCTGTGTGTGTGTGTGTGTGTGTGTGTTGGTCTCGAGATAGTCATCCATCACCCTCCATCGAGCTGTCACTGCGGGGCACATCCATCTCACCAGCCGTGTGTGTGTGTGTGTGTGTGTGTGACGAGTACATCATCATTAATTTGACTGGGACCCCCGGGGACCCCCCTGGATTCATGCACGCGCACCCGCGCGCGCCTTATCCCGTGCATGCTGGAGAGACGGGGTCTCGGTGCGCGTGCACGCTTATGTTTTTTGGACTCAGTAAATAATGTACATCAGTATGCATGAAGTTGCGAGGAGTTGCGGGACGTCTGAGGAAATGTGAGAAGATGAAAAGAAAGAAAGAAAATTGTATCACGACAGACTTTCCTCTAATCCTCTAATTAATTCCTGCTTTTGCATTTTCACATATCTATAGATATTAATTACTGGGGCAAGGTACAATTAATAAATGAGAGAGAGAGAGAGAGAGAGAGAGAGGGGGGGGGGGATAAGCTCAATGTGACAAGTGCACCATTTCTCTCCTCCCTCTCTCTCTCTCTCTCTCTCTCTTGGTTTTTTTTATCTTCAGGAAGAAATTGCATATTAAAGTTACAGTCTGCTCTCTCTCTCTCTCTCTCTCTCTCTCTTTCTCTCTCTCTCTCTCTCTCATTTTTTTGAGCGCGCGCCCTTTGTGACGTCATACCCCGCTGGTGTTTAAAACAAACCTGCAGCAGGGCTGACCTGTTTCATGCTACTGTTTATTATTATTGTTATTATTGTTGTTGTTCTTGTTAGTAGTAGTAGTATTTGCATTAGTATTAGTAGTATTATTACTTAGATAAACAACAGGAATAATGTAACGGTTTATTATTATTATTATTATTATTATTATTATTATTAATTGCAACAATGGAATGGGATTATTTAATTAGTGCTCATTATGACTTGGTGAAGATGCTGCAGATGTTTTAGTTGTTAAGCAAAAAAAAAAAAAAAAAAGCAAGCAAGCAGAAGAAGAGGAAGCCGGTGCAACATGCTGTCGCTCTTCTTCCTCCTCCTCCTCCTCTTCCTCCTCTTCGCCCTGTGAGCGTCCAGAGGTCCACTGCATGCTGGTGCACAGCTGCACCGCTCTCCGCACCTTCCTGCAGCCGGGGCAGTATCTGCCATGTCCTACCCACAGCTCGGATACCCTTACTCCTCCGCTCCACAGGTAACACACACACACACACTTTTCTCTCCTCACTGTCTCTCTCCCTCTCTCTCACACACACACAAACACTTACACACACCTCACATGCGTGCACGATGTATAGAGATGTACTCCATAGTGATACGGGCGTGCTGTTTGGGATTTGCACGTGCCTGTAGTAACCGGATATCCCCGACACGCGCGTGCTTATCGCTTTTGCACATCTGTACGCGCGTGCTTGCTCTGGAAGTCCAACACACCTGTTCTGTTACATTGCGTTGTGATGTGATGTTGCGTGTGTGTGTGTGTGTGGAGTCTGTTTTTTCGCCCTGCTTTATAAGGATATGTGGGTTTTTGTTGTTGTTGTTTGTTTGTTTTTTATTGGGAAAATGAAGAACAGCAATCAAGAACACTGAGCAAAACATCAACAACACATTCCTGTACTTAATATATCGTATGTGTAGGTTCCACTCAGTAGCTTACATTTCAAATCGAAAGTCGGAAATAGTACCAAAAAAACAAAACCGAGGGAGGTCTCAAAAGAAAAGAAAAGAAAAGAAAAAAGAAAATAGCATTGTCTTTTCTCTTATAAAAAAATCTCTTTAAGGACACAGATGATGGAACATGATAAAATGTTTAAATCTGTATGTAGCCTCATTAGAAAAGTCTTATAATTTGTGTAGTTCTGTAAATGCATAATTGATTTATTTATCATTGATTATGTGTATTATTTGGGGATGTTTAGTGTTAATTTGTATGTATTTAAATTTATGGAAATTTCCTTGAGGATCAATAGACATTTTTATCTAAAACTATGCATCTATCTAACTGTCCATCTGTTTAGAAGTAAAGTTCAGGAAATAGTTATGACCTAAGAATCTGTGTGTGAAGATTCATGCAGGTACAAGCATTCCAAAACACCCTAAACAAAAAGAAAGATAGAAAGAAAAAGAAGTCATTTTTGTTGCACTCTAAATTTATTAAGCCTCCTCTAGTTCACAAAGGTACAGTACCTGGTGGAATCTTTCTGTATTTAAAGAAACACACTCACAAGATCAAAAACATATATCTTTTCCTTTAAGCTTTATGTTACGTGGGTCTTTGAATGCATGAAAGTTTCCACTACGTAGGTACTATTAAGAACGCTGGTTAAATGATCCAAAGTATGATTTAGGAAATATCCCTTATGACATTATGACCTTTGCATGTAGATTTCTGAAAAGCAGAAAAAAACACAGAAAAAACACAAAAAGCTTTTACAGAACCTTTCTGCAATTTTAGTAAATTGTCTCGACAGCGCAAAATGAAATATAATAATAATAATAATAATAATAAGGATTTTCCTGCCAAATTTGTATTTCTTTAAAAAAATAAAAAAGGAACTCATGATCCACTAGATAGCTCATGGCTTATTTTTTTAATATGCCTTTTTAAATTAAAATTAAAGATAATTAAAGGTTAATTGAAACATCTCTTTAATGTATATAAAAATGTTCCTAAAGATTTTGAATGTGATTTTCTTACTTTTGTTCCTCCAAATTGTCACCATTCCAAGGTTCTTTAATCATGATTATTTCCTAAAACCTGATAATAATAATAATAATAATAATAATAATAATAATAATAATAAAAAATGATAATAATAATAATAATAATAATAATAAAAATCTGAGATTAGGAAATTATGACATTCGTAAGGATCGTGTTGCTGGAGGCACTTCAGATACATCTTCATCTTCACTTACAGCTCAGACTTTTATTAAAAATGTAGAAAATGTTGTCATTATGTGGATGTAAAATGTACGTTATACACTCCTGTCTGTTTAAATGTCTGAACATGCCTTTATACCTCTATTTCTTTACTGATAAATGATGATGATGATGATGATGATTGCTGTCCTTCCTCCAGTTTCTCATGCCCACCAACTCTCTGACGTCGTGCTGCGAGTCTCGTGCTCGCTCCGTGTCTGAGTCTGGCTCGTGCGCACCGGCCCCTCCACCCCCTCCTCCTCCTCCTCCCCCACCCCAGGCTCCGGTTTACTGCCCCGTGTACGAGAGCAGGCTGCTGGCCACCGCGCGCCACGAGCTCGGCGTCTACAGCAACCCATACGCCAGCGGACAAGGCTATGGGAATTACGTCACATACGGCACCGAGGCCTCGGCCTTCTACTCTCTGGTGAGGGACAAAAAAAAACTTTTTCTTCCTGCCTTTGATTTTTTTTTGTTGTTGTTATTGTCATGTTGAACTTTCTCATAATTCTTCTGATCACAGTGCAATTGGGTGCAAATAAAAACACAGACTTATCATCATCACGGTAGAGTGACATCACTGTAACAAATAAAGCCTGATATGTAGTTTTAGTTTTCCTCTACAGATTTTTTTCTTTTTTCTTTTATTGCATCACCTGACCTCAGCTCAGCTGGAAATAAAATATCACATATTTCATACAGTCCTGTTTTTGTGCTACGAGAGAAACGTAAGCAACGGTAATACATAAGTTTAGGTTATGGTAGGTTGTTGCCCAGAGATATGTTAATGCTCTCTGCCTTAAAGATTAAATGTGCTGACCATTAAAAATAAATCCAACAAAAATAAATCAATATGGCGATAAATATGGTTCTCTGTAAGTGAGACCTGTCTGCAAATAAAGTTTAATATGCTTCATGATGAACAGTATAGAAAGGATTAGATTCTGTTTTAAAGTGTTTGTGTGTGTGCGAGTGTGTATTGATTTTTTTGTCCCTCCTCAGAGCTAAACATTAACGAAGCTTACCCGAGTTAATGAATAGAAACTGTTTTTCCCTTTAAATCGTAACGAGCTGTGTAATAACAGCCTACTGTGATATTAAAGTCATATTATTATTATATGAATTCGTCTTTTACACCGATGCATTAATGTTCACTTTGTTAAGGAGGGCTTCGGGAAATCGTTGAACACACACACACACCTGGATCTGTTTAATATTAAAAGTATATAAAGCTTTATAATCAGTTTTTTTGAAAGCATAATAATTGTTTTTTCCTCATAGGCAAAATCCATTTCCTGATGTTTATGGTGTGTGTGTGTGTGTGTGTGCGCGTGTGTGTGTGTGTGTGTGTGTGTAAAATCACAGGGTGCCTTTGACGCAAAAGACAGCGCGGCATCTGCGAGCATCACCCAGGCTGCGGCTGCTGCTTACTACCCCTACGATCCCACTCTGGGGCAGTACCAGTACGACAGGTGCTGAATATCCACCCCGCCCTGTTTTTATTAGCGCTTGGCTAATTTGCTAACTTTGCTAACTCGCTAATCAAACTCTATCAGAAGCCTTGTTGCGTATCGATCAGATAATTAGCCTGCATATCAGATTTCGAATTAGTTCAGCGTGACATTTCCAGAGATGCTAATCGCTTTTTGATGTTAGAAAAAAAAAAAAAAAACAGGAGCTAGTGATGAAAGAAAGATTACGCTCTGTGAAATGAAAATTGTGATATTTTATTAAAAATATATGCTAATGAATCTGCATTTGGACATTTATATGGGGAGTTAGTAACGATGTTGCTAGCAATGTAGCGTATGTGAATATTTTGTTTAGAAATGTCATCTGTCTAAAATGCTCTCTGCGGTCAATAAAACAATTTTTACACTCACTTTGTCTTCACATCGAAGCTTAAACACCGTCCCAGAGCTTTTAACCCACATAAGAGAAAGTGCACGACTCGAGTAAACGGCAGGCCATGTTTATTTTATGGCGTTCCCCGAGGGGCCTTTTTTTTAACATGACGAATTGCATTCAGAGGAAAATAAATAAATAAGTAAATAAAGTTATATTTCTTATGCTGTAGATATGGCTCAATGGACGGAGGCACAAGAAGGAAGAACGCCACGCGCGAGACCACGAGCACGCTGAAGGCCTGGCTGCAGGAGCACCGGAAGAACCCATACCCCACCAAGGGTGAGAAGATCATGTTGGCCATCATCACCAAGATGACGCTCACGCAGGTGTCCACATGGTTCGCCAATGCCAGACGGAGACTCAAGAAGGAGAACAAGATGACGTGGGCTCCGAGGAACAAGGGCTCTGACGAGAAGAGATGCGGCGACGATGACAACGGCTCGCAGGAGGAGCAGATCAAAAGCGACGTGAACGATGACGGTTAGCTTTCTGCGTTCTCATCTTTAAAAAGCCAGTTTGTGATAATGACAATGATGATTCATTGTAGAAAAATTTACAAGCTACAAACTGTAATAAAAGATTTTACCTGGGTTCACTCATCTAAGTTGACAAAGGTAGCATTCAAACGTGTTTTTCAATCAAGTTTTTGAAAATCCAGCCAGTAACACATGGCTATTATTTAATATTAATCGATACATTATCTATTAAACCTTCAACTCTGGACTTCAATAAAATATATTTACCGTAGCTAATCCATTTAGCCTAATAATTTTTAAAATTGTTGATTTGTAAATGTATTTATTTTCTATTGTAGCTACTCGTAACATTACCATGGAAGAATAAATACTTTTCAGTAAACATTTAGTTTAGACTCTAAAAGTTAATTCTGATTCTGTAAATATGCGGTTTGTCACAAATTTCAGTTAATAGTTATGTTAAATTTAAAGTTTTTCTGAAATTTTAAATCATCTTTTGAGTTTTGCTGACAGTTTTCACGATTTTCAATTGATTCAACTTTGACACATTATACATTATAGGGTTTCTATTAAAAATAAATTATATTTAACATTAAGTTAATCCCTTTGTTATAGCAGCTATAAACAGTCATTCGCAACACATTGCCAGGCAACTTTGCTCCCCTGAAAACTCTCCTAGTTTAAGATTTTTTAAATTACGACATTGTTATTACTATATAAATAAATATCATAAGACAAAATATGCACATTGTTTTACGAAACAATGCACATTGTTTTGTGAAAACTCAGATCCGAGACTTGTCAAGACTTCTAACGTACAATGTCCCTAATGTAGAAAGGAAGAATAAGGACTTTTAAGGAAGTTAAATTTTGGGCAGATTCTATGTAAATGTATATTTCTCAGAGATTAGTTTTTGTAGCTTTTATATTTTTGCAATAAACTGTGTAAGTTAAGGCACTAGTGCTGAAGTAAACAGTACACAGGTGTTTATCATGGTGTAAATTCCATAATTGCAGCTAAACTGTTCTAGACATTTGGTCCCTGTTTGGGGCCTTAATTTTTGCTACTGTAATTTTTACACCTTGGTTGAGATCGCCAGTCCATCGTGTGGTTTTTGAAATCAAGTTGTCTTATTACTGTTGACTTTTTTGGTAAAGAGTTTGCATTATTAAGAGTTAAAAGCGACTAAAAGTCATGTGCCAAAAAAAAGTGCGGACTTTTGGGAAATATTTGACTGTCAAGATAGAATAAAATTGAATGTCTTCAACAACTTTGTGATGCGAATCGTTACATTTCTTATTCTTTTATTAGAGAGCCGAAGTCGAGACGATAAAGACCTTCAGCTGAGCGACCTGGACGACTTTGACACCATCGAGTCAGAGAGCTCGGAGTGCGACATTAAACATCAGTTCCACGTAAACACGCATATGAACGTTTTACCCGAACACCTCAAAGAGACTTCCTTAAAGTTACCTTCGCTCGACGGGGATGCTTTAAAATTACCCTCCATTAGAACCTCGTTGGAAAGAGACCCTGATTTGCCCAAAAGCTGCCTGAAAACTCAGATCCGAGACTGCGAGCACAATCCCAATGGGAATACCAAAATCTGTTTTCAGCAAGACCACCAAACACTCGATAGCAAGCCGCGGATTTGGTCGTTGGCCCAAACTGCCACCTCGCTACACCCAACAGAGTATTCGTCATGCATGCTACGATGTCAGCCAGTGATCCCTGGCTCATCCTCACCACCCGGTAAAGTCCCAGAGAAGCAGCAGGACTCGCCGGTCACCACGTTGAGACACTGGATGGACGGTGTTTTCCACGATCCCTTATTCAAACACAGCACTCTGGACCAAGCACACAACAGCAACACGGCTGTTTCCTGGAGCACAACCAAAGGCTCGATCCTGGAGAGCGGACCACAACGTGATTAAACTGCTCACGTGATTTCGAACAAAGTGACATAAACAACAAAAATCCACAATGTTTGTATAGAAATCTTTGAGGAATACACTGCTGGGACAGTTTCACAAGACTGTGTTTGGACATTTTTAAGGCCTATATTTGTTCTGTCGTGTCCGATTTTTTTTTTAACAATTTGCTTGATTGATTATGTGGAATATGTATTTACTGTCCTATTGACACGTCAATTCAAATTTCCCAAGATGGGATTTGTTTATTATATTATATTATATTATATTATATTATATTAGGCATGTGCCAAGAAAAAACAAGTTCATCACGAAAACTAGTTAAACATTTGCAACATTATTAAATACTGTAGCTATTTAATAAACATTGCTACATGTTTTGAATCATTTCTACTTTGTTTCATGGCCAACGCTTTTTTAAATAAAAGAAACAGTTATGACTTGAATATAGAAAACTATTTTATGCACTAAAACTTTTTTTAAAAAACAGTTTTAATGTAGATATAATACCTGTCCAAGAATTCCAACAATCTAACAATGAAAACAATCTAAATCATGCTTTATTGGCACATGTCTTATATATACTCAAACACATGTATAAACTGGTCAGTTCTGGAAAATAATATACACTATATACTACTATATGTTCAACGCACGTTGCAATTATGTAAATATCAAAACCCAAAAGTTTACATTTCAGGAAAGAAAAGAAGTTTACAGATTGCGTTTTTTATTTTGTTTGTTTGTTTGTTTGCTTGTTTGTTTGTTTGTTTTGGCATGCATAGGTTTGGTCGTCTTTATTAAAAACTTTCTTTGAAAATCTCATCGATGATGTCACTGTTGGAATAGAAAAGTAAAAAAAAAAAAAAGAGAAAATCCTACACAAGTTCCTTTACATTTGTTTAAGGATTGTTCGAAAGTGTTCACTGAATAAAATAGTCGATTTCGGATTCATGTCTGCATGTGCAGTGCATTCTGGTGTCTTTTATAGACAGGAGAAAAATTCTAATGTTGAAAAGCTAAATTTTTAAAAGAAATCGTAAAATAAAAGTTTTTTTTCCCAAGCTAAGGATGGAAATGTGTTTGTAGGAAAAATGTTTTAGCAAAGTTATTGTCGTAAGGAGTACAAGTTTACAATATCTTCTGATCTCACAAGTATCTACTAACAACTTAGGTTGATTTGCCACTAGCACTTGTTTTGTTTTTTTCCCCAATTTTCTTTCTTATGTTTTATACCTAAATCTACAGGAAGTGGGAGCTTCCAAATAAAATAATGTCAAACATTTTATCAAAATCATAAATAACCAGATTTTGCAAATTTAGAGCAGCGGAGCAAAACAAAGGTGGAAATGAATGAGCTTTACTTAAAATATTTCACTACCGATAGTGCAAAGTTGATGATAAATAATGTGACACACAAGCAGATTCTTTCAAATTTTCTTTATTAGCCTTTAAATCACCAAGCAAACCAAAATACTGAAAGAAAACGTGAAGTTACAATGATGCCTTCGAGAATTAACGTTAATTTGCTACTGATGCTAACTCTGCTAGCAAAAGTCACTGCTGGACACGGTTTGACCAAAAGTCAAAACAGATGTGCATTTCTCGTCTTGCTTGCTTGTTTTTTTTTTTTTTTTGCTTGCGTGCTTGTTTTTTTTTTTTAATTAGAATTAAATTAAGCTGTTTTATCTCCACTCAAGCGTTGTGTTTTTGGTTTTTGGAAACCAGGCAGATTTTCTTGTTAAAAAACATAAAATTTTAGCTTGTCTTAATTAGTTTCTCTAAAAATCCAACACTAAAAAAAACACAAAACTGACCTCAGGGAAATCCTGAGTGCTAAATGAGCACGTATGTTGTGAATGCAGTGCTTTAAGTGTGTTAATTCAACACAGTGAACTTTAGACAACCCTCTGTACGCTTTACAATCACAGTCAATCACAGTGTATTGTGTGTGTGTGTGTGTGTGTGTGTGTGTGTGTTGAAGAGACAATGAGGACGAGCCTCATTAACCCGCCCCATAACCGCAGGGTAATTGGGACGCAGCCCGTCATCTCTCCTATCGATTGCTCGGCTTCTCCTGATAATATTATCGAAACATCAAATCCTCCTCGCTGTCAGAGTTAAAGGGCCCTAGTTTTCCCCATCAACCCCTTAATATACTGCCTACAGTGATCATTCCCAGTGTGTGTTTTTTTTCTTTCCTTCGCTGACAGTAAACCCTTCATTTCTACGGGCTTCACCGGGCCACGTCCCGAACTGAAAAGGGCAAGAGGAGGGGAATTAGTTCTTTCAAGATAAAAAGGGCAGAAAAAGGCAGAGCAGGACTTGACAGCGATGGGAAAAGTGTGCTTCCCCAGGGACCAGGTCTGCCGAGAGACGCCGGCGTAATGAATTTTAATGCCAAAAAAAAAGCCCCAAAACGATTGAGACCTTCTCGCGTGTGATCCCTGTGGACAAAGGATGTGTCCTGTTTGATAGAAAAGATACTCATTGGTAAAACATTGTAGATCAGATAGAGATAGAGCTGTTTCCCCATCCAGAACTGATGCTATCTTTTGGAGTAAAAGCAAAAAAAATGAAAAAAGATACAGCTAATACTGTAGTTCAAGCTGAAGAGAGTCTGATATTTGTCTGAGTCTGATATTTCACTCTTGATCCCTGATTATCCTCAGAACTATTCACACTCTAATTTTGGAAAATTCTGCTTTAATTTATTAAAATTCCAAATAATGAGTAGAAATAGGCCAAACGTTTGTGTAAATAATGTATTCTTTTGTGTTTGCCTTTCATAAGGCAAAAACACAGTGTTGTGCTGTTCTAGTAAAATAATCAAAAACAGGTTTTCGTGATGAAAGGAGTTACTGTTGCCACAATTACACTCAAATTTGGAAACAATTAAAAAATTTAGCAAGATAAAAAATGCATCAAAAATGTTATATTTACTGTATAGTTTCTCCTCTGATTCCTACAAAGTGCTGACACTGGAGATTCTTTATTCTATTTAATTTATACCATTAACATAAAATGTATATATTTTTAAAATACGGTTTTGCAGAGCATCAACCTTAAACACTGTGAGAACGAGCTGTTACTATAGAAACAATAACTTATTTTAATGAGCGTGTTAATATAAACCTTAGATTTGCAGCTGCAGTACTGTCCGGGAAATTGAATCAACACATTCTGACCAATCAGCATCCAAAGTGTAAAATAGGGGGGGGGGGGGGGTGGAAGCAATTGAATCTGTCAACTATCATGATCTGATAGTTACGCAAACATTATTCTTTGTGCTATAATTTCACCTAGATGATAAACATGTTTCTGGAAATTTTCCTGATTCCTTTTTCACAGGGAAACACATAAGACAAAGGCATGTTTTGTCATTTAATTTCAAAGGCACAATTTAAAAAACTTTTAAATTAAAATTAAAATTTTTCAAATTAAAATTTTATTTGTCATATACACAGTCATACACAGTATGATATGCAGTGAAATGCTTATGCTTCATCAGGATCACACTTTTCAAACGTTTAGGTTAAAACTAAAAAAAAAAAAAATCCTGAAATAACTGTTGTAATTGTTGAGTGAATAAACATAAATCCAACTTTGTATCTTTTAAATTGTGGCTAAACAAGACCTCTGGTCCCCGCAAAGCAGCAGTATGAGAATGTGTGTGAGTGTGTTAGAGAGATGGGCTGCTTTTTCCCCCCCTGCCTGACTAAATCATTCAGCCGTGGCAAATTCAAACACGCGGATGCTAAATTAACACCGCCGCTTTTTACACAGAGAGCAAATAAAAGTGTAATCAGCGGCGCGTTACTTTTCATTAAGCCGCTCTGACAGCAGCATATTCGGGCTGGACGAAAAATAAAACCCGAGAGAAAATAAAAAGCAGGTCGGCGCAGGTCCGCCAGATAATTCCTAAAGCTCCATTAATGACGCTTAGCCTGTGGGAGAAAAAACACCGAATCTAAGAGCTTTATCGACCTGAGGGTTTCTTTTTTTTATTATTATTATTTCTTTTCTCTTGAACGCATCGACGTACAGGGAAGACTGGGAACGTAAAACTGAGGGGAAGAGTAAAGATGAGACTGATAAAGGTCTAGGTTTTTTTTATGTATTTGTCTGAATATATATTTATATCAGTAATTATGCAACAGACTTTCTTAAGCATAGCTCATAATCATGTCCAGCATAAAAAATGCTCATTGTTTATAAAAATTAACAAGATACACCAGTTATACATATTAACTGAATATTTCATGTGTATAATATTGTACTTTAGTGTATATTATCAGCAGTTTAAAATGACTATTAAATTCTAAAGATTCATAAAATTGATTGTGTATATAATTCCAAGCAACCTTTTGTGTAAAACCATTCACATTTTAAATATTGAGATGGAATTGATAGAAAATTAATTTAAATGTAATTATTTTAAATTAATATATGGATATTATATATATAAAAAATTTTAATTTTATCGACATACAGTATGCTATAATTTTTCCCAATTTACATTATTTACAGTCTATTCTTTATTTAACATAAATTTAACAAGAAAAAAACTTTTTAATTTTAATCATGGATTACTAGTTTAAAAATGTTTTATGAGTATATTACTTTGGATAACTGTAATATATAAATAAAATTTTTTTGTTTTGTTTTTTGTTCCTATATTGGATGTTTGTGCACACAGGTGGAGAAAAGACATCTAGTTATGTAGTGGGTTAAAGGCTAGTCAGGTTAGCTAGCTGTGTTAGACTAGCTAAGACATTTAGAGACATTTATCCAGTCATTTAGTGACTTTGCAGCTAGTCAATTACTTAGCTAGTACAGTTTACTAAAAGTAATAAGTATTTAAACAAATACTTATACTGAAATGTTATGTTCTTAACTAGCTTAGTCTACAGTAGTTTTTAGTGAATTAGTGGATAGTCAGCTTAGCTTGCTGTGTTATGCATTAGACTACTCTGCAGTTAGCTAGATAAGGCATTTACAAACATTTACACTGTTACATAATAAATTAGTGGCTTGTCAATTATTCAGCTATTTCTGTTACCTAAAAGTACACAAGTATTTAAACAAGTTAGCTAGCTAGGCTAGAGATTTAACTAGTTATTGATGGAGGGCTAGCCGGGAGATTTGCTAATTGTGTTTGCCTCAAAACGAAGAGTTAACATGTGTGTAAACAGATGAGCATTGTGATGCAAAACTTAATAATATCGTCACACACTTTCCACACATGTATATCAGCTGCTGCCGTTAAAATAATTCTCTCTGTGACATTTTCAGTAGGTCAGAATGTAAATAAGTTGCTAACATGCTAATGCATCTATACAAAGCCCAGAGTGTGACCCTTTTCCCTTCAGTATCACAGCACTTTCAGTAACACATATATACATAAGAGCAAAGTAAATGATGTGTTTATGTCGAGGCGCCGCCGCCGCGCCAGTCGATAATAATAATCACAAAGCAAATGACATGCAAAAAGCCACTCGTGTTCCGGCGACGGCTGCAAAATTGCATTTAAATGCCATTAAAGTTCAGCGGATCGGCGGGCGTAATGCAAAGCAGCGAGGTCAGCGTGACATCATCGGCCCGCTCCGAGGAATGAGAGAGAGATACGAGGTACAAGAGTGCACTTCAAACATGCTTCCTAGTGCTAAAGTGCACATTTTAAAGTGGCCTAAGATCACAGTAGGGTGTCAAAAAGCTTGCGATATCAGCAGCAAGCTAAAATGGGTCAAGAGCATGGAAGTGTGAGATAAATGACACAGAGCTGCATTTCACCCTCCTGAGTACACTGAGCCAATATACTCACTCAGAAAATGTTGTTAAGGAAAGAAGGCGTGGTCTGTGTGTATATCAGTTCAGTGAAGAAAGTGTGGCCTGTTTATCAGTTACAGTGAAGAAGGTGTGTGTGTGTGTGTGTGTGTGTGTGTGTGGGTGTATAGGGCCTCTCAAAAATCATTGTATGGAAAAGTTGATTTTTTTTTCAGAATTTCATAAAAAATAATCCTTACTCTCTAGATTCATTTGACATACTACAGAGGTTGGACAATGAAACTGAAACACTGGCCAATTTATTGTTGGAGATTTCATGGCTAAATTTGACCAGCCTGGTGGCCAATCTTCATTGACTGCACATTCCACCAGTAAGAGCAGAGTGTGAAGGTTTAATTAGCGAGTAACAGCAGAGTTTTGCTTAAAATATTGCAATACACACAACATTATGAGTGACAGAGTTCAAAAGAGGACAAATTGTTGGGGCGTGTCTCACTGGCGGTGACCAAGACAGCAAGTCTTTGCGATGTATCAAGGGCCATGGTATCCAGGGTAATGTCAGCAGTACAGTTTAATAAAAGTAAGAAGTATTTATATATACAAGTAAATGCTACTTAGAATTAAATGTTATGTTCTTAACTAGCTTCGCCTACAGTAGTTTTTAGTGAATTAGTGGCTAGTCAGCCTAGCTAGCTGTGTTATGCATTAGACTACTCTGCAGTTAGCTAGATAAGGCATTTACAAACAAGACCACCAAGAAGGATGAACCACATCCAATAGGAGTAACTGTAGACCAGGGCTTGACATTGGCACCCGCCCACCCGCCAAATGCGGGTAAAATTGGGCTGTGGCGGGTAATAACTTTAGTC
>JAQMYL010000033.1:1690449-1710893 GCA_030014365.1 Clarias pachynema | reverse complement strand
ATTTGGATTTTTACAACATTATTGTTGAAATACACAGTCCTGAAAAAGGGGCGTTTCTTTTTTTGCTGAGTATATTAGTGAAGGTGTGTCCTGTGTGTATTTGTTACAGATAGCAAGGTATGGCCTGTGTTTTTATTAATTAAGGTGTGTACAGTATTACTTACAACAAAGGTGTGGCCAGGATGTATATTAGTGAAGGAGGTGTGGATTATGTGTATATTGTTGAAGAAGTTGTGGTCTTTGTGTATTGTTGCAGGTGGTGTGGCATGTGTGTATATTGATGAAGAAAAACTGCGAACTTCCAAGTTCATTAAGAACATTTCGAATATTGAGAAGTTTGACAAACCAAGAACATGAAGTACAAGTTGAGAGCATGGAGAAAGTCAATGAAAAAATAAGAACACTGGGTATAACAGGAACATTAAGAACATAGTACGCATAGTACACTTTAGAACATTGAGAACATCAAAGATTTGAGTGAAAAAAGTATCCTAAGAACACTGAGAATATTGAGACCATAAAAAAATCTAGACTCTTGAGTACTCAAAGAATATAAAGCACATTAAGAACTTTGAGAAACTGAGGATGTTATTTACACCACAAACATTGAGAACATCTAGAACACTGTGTACACTAAGAACGCTGAGAACATGGAGATCATGATCATATCCTATCGACACACACCTCTAACTCAAACACAATTTTCCCCTTTGAATGGTGTCAGGTGTGTGTCAGGGATATCAAAGCAAATTAACACGAACGGGGCAGAGGGGCATAGAGTTCACACACACACACACACACACACGCCCTGTCTTCCCCTTCTTGCCCTCACTATTCTCCAGAACATGCAATCACCGCCCGAGTGAAAGGTCACATTTGCAATGCAGGTGACTGTACAGGAGGAAAAATGCAGGTAATTGGCTCTAATACCTTTCGGCATGATACTGTGATGGATGCAAAGCATTTTTTTTTTTTTTTTTGGAGGGCAATTAAACATTCCCGAGGTCTGAGGAAGTCAGCGAACGCCGATCTGACAGCCGCCACCTTATTATCCGATCTGGAGGATAAAAAAGCCCGGTCAAATGAAACCGCTTTTCATCAAAATCGGGCTTGTTTGGCTTTTTCTTCAGGATTTTTCCTGTTCGCTGAGATGAGATGCTAATTAAAGCACGTCAGTGTTTCCTTCACAGTGATCTCACGCTAGCTCGTTCAGTGTCAAACCCACAACACGGTATGAGTAGCTTCATCAAAATCCTCACCCTCTCTCTCGCTCATTCTCTCTCAAAGCAAAAAGTTAAACTGTTCAGCTAACTAGCTAACTTGGCTAGCTAGCAGAAGCTGAAACCGTTGGCAAATCTATAAAAAAGAAAAGTTATTAACATTTCTAGTCATTTGTTATTTAAATTACTTTAATGCCAGCTTAACACTGAACACTTGTGGGCGTGTCCTATCTTTAATGCAGTGCTTCAGCGCTAGGCTAGTGCAACATCCACATCAGCTAGCTACAGAAGATACAGAAAACAAACAGAAATACAGATAAAGAAACCACAAGTTTGATTAGCAGATAACTGAAAATAAAATTCTGGTGACATCATACACTCTATGGACAAAAGTATTTGGCCAAACCTGCAACAACATTGAATCCAAATACATAAACTTCAATATAGAGTCGGTCCCCCTTTTGCAGCTATAACAGCTTCCACGCTTCCACAAGATTTTGGAGTGTTCCTGGGTAAATTTGTGCTCATTCATTCTGTAGAGCGTTTATGAGGTCAGACACTGATGTTGGACAAGAAGGCCTGGATCGCAATCTCCAGTTCCAGTTCATCTCAAAGGTGCTCGATGAGGTTGAGGTCAGGGCTCTTTGTTAGGGCCGGTCGAGTTCTTCCGCATCGAACTCATCAAACCATGTCGTTATAGTCCTTGCTTTGTGCACTGGGACTCAGTCATGTTGGACTAGAACAGAACCTTCCCTAAACTGTTGCCACAAAGTTGGAAGCAGAGCATTTTCCAAGATGACTTGGTATGCTGAAGCATTAAGATCACCCTTTACTGGGGATAAGGGGCCTGACACCTTAATTAACAGGTTTGGCCAAATACTTTTGTCTATATCAGGCGTCAGGGACAGCTCTGTGGTTAAGTAATCAGACTACAGTTTGGAAGGTCGAGTAAAGCCCTTAACCTTCAACCGCTGAGATGTATAATGAGATAAAAAACGTAAGTCGCTCTGGATAAAGGCATCTGCAAAATGCCTAAATGTATGGTGGAAGTAGGACCAATATGTGCAGTGAAAAATGTGTCTCACTCAGAATTATCATCTTTTAACACTCGTCCCACCCACTTTGTGGCGCTCATGGTTGCATTGTCACCTCGCACCAGGGAGTCAGTGTAAGTTACAAACATTCTCTTTTTTCAGATGAATACTTTGCTTCATCAGACTGTTGATTATTTACCCGTAACCGCACAGCAAAGAGGTTTTTATCTCGTACACATCTCATACAATCTCAGCTCCTTATGAGTTTTAATACTTAATCTTAAATCATAAAATCAAGAAAGCGATTTGGTGAAGTTTTATTTTTTTCAGTGTCTCTCTGCTGTCTTCTCCAGCCCTTCATGTCCTCCATTGTTCCCCTTCGTTTCCTACATTAATAATAGAAAAGGTCTGCATTCTATGCAGCCATTTTTTTCCTCCCCTTCTTTTTTCACGCTCAGTTTCACAAAAAAATGGAGCCTCGACAAGCGGCAGGTTCAGCAGCCGGCTCGGACGCCTTTAAGCCAACAATCCCCCGCTCCAATACAATTTGCTTTCGGTGAATGCTATTGATCTTTTCTTCCCTCCTTTCAATTACAGCCGGTGAAGTCAAGCACACGAGTGTTTGTAGTCATTAGAGTGGCTCTTTGTTGTGTCACCGCTAGCAATTATGTCAGGCCGATGGGACTCTTTCCTGAAAACCTCCATGTGGAACCATTAGAATTACTTTGGAGAACCGGAGGCCTGGCTCTGTTCCTGCTTGGACGACTCCACCGCTGTAAAGCGCGCTACTAGTAAAACAAACAACAACAAAAAAAAGCACAGAAAAGAGAGGCGATTTCAAACCGTCCTTAAGTTTACACCGCTTTCCAAAAATGCTCAGATGTGATGAGTGACTTAAGACATGATCAGATAATCTTATTATTAACAGTTTCACTGTGAAGACCCTTAACTGAGTCTACAGTAAAAATAAAAATAAAAAATACACAGGAAAGAATTGTTCATATAAAAAGCTTAAAAATTAGTCTATAAAAATTTTTTTATTTACTAATGCAGACACTTATAACTCCGTAGAACTTACACTCCGACATTACACAGTAATTATTGGCACCCTCAAGAAAGATTAGTAAAAATAATTGCAGTAGGTATGTTTACATGGACCCTAATATTCCGCTAATAATAGGAAATACATCGCAATCAGAATAAAAACACATCATGTAAACAAATCAGTCGGAACAGTGTGACCCGATCCGACCCGACTGGAATGAGAACGAGGGTGAGAACCTTTAATAATCCATTCTGTAGGTAAATATTATCCGTGTAAACACTTGATCCGGTTGGAATAAATATATTCTTCCAGTGCACGTTTGCCCCTTGTGGGGGTAACATTAGGAGATGTGACAAGTTTCTGAGAGAGAGATTTTATTTCTGCTCCTGATAAGTAAACTGTGTGAGAACAAACACCTCTCTCACTCTTTCCCATGTTTGCTTCAGATTTTCATCCACTGGCTCTCTGGCTGAGCAGAGGAGCACTGATTGGCTCGCACTTCTCGTGAGATAAAACGTCTAACCGATTGTAGATGAAACTGAATTCTTGTAACCAATCATATCGCAGAACGCAGGATTTTATCAGGAAACGATTTTAAGCCTGACCGATTCTTTTTCTTCGGTTACATTTGCAGCAGATTAAGTTCGTTATATCGAGCAAAACCACTTCAGTTATATTTTTTCTTTTTTGTAGGATGCTGTGTCAGTAAATCCTCCCCTGGGAGTAATGCATCTAATTTGGTGCATCTCATGTGAAAGTATTTTATTCTAACATATTGTAACCAACTTTAGATAAGACAGACCTGACTGGCCTACAGAACCTATAAGCTAGCTGGGATTGGGATCGTTAGAGTAAATTTATTGATTTCTGTGTTTTGTTCTTCTTTACTTTTTTGACAAAAAAAGCCACATTCCAATTAAATGCTTTGAGTTTAAAAATCAGTCTGTATTTTGCTTCAGAGTATCTGGAATTAAATCCTACCAAACAACTAAACTGTTTAATAAATCTATACATTAGACACCATTAGATTGTGTACTGCCTTTTAACCACACATGATTAAATAATATATTCTCTAAGCTTTTAAATATGAAGCACGTTCTGAACAGGATAAAGCTTCATGATGTTTGATGTAACAAGAACTAAAATTACAAAAATGACAAATGCTTTGGAAGTTCATAACAGCATCAGTGTCAGTGTCCACTCTGTCCATCGCTTGTGTCCACAGCTCTGTTTGTTCATCCTCAGCACAGAAATGACTTTCATATTGACTGAAAAGATTTGAACGCTGGCGTCTGAGCGAATTTGCCTTCCTTTTTTTTTCTACCACTTTGTTCAGGATCGTGGCAGCAGTTCAGGAAAACACTGGACAGCAGCGGCTGGTGTTTCAGTCCTCACTGTGATTTGTTCTCATAATAACATTTCATTATTGGAGTTTGAAAAGACGTATGAACAAGGAATACAAAAAACAAAGCCAGATCAATTTTTTTAAAAGGTAGAATCAAGAGCAACTCGCAAATCATAAGCCATGAGCGTTAAACCAAAATGAGACATTATTTCAAATTTATCTCTTAAAATGTTTTTTAAAATGTATCATGTCTGTATAAAACTCACAGAAAAACTGTTCACAACTGTATTGAGTTTTTTTTTATTATTATTTTTTATCCTGTCTGTATTAGTTAACATTAGTGTTAAACTAAACTAACTTAAATATGAAGTTTAATTCTATTTATTTTTCAATTTCAATTGAATTTCATTAGTATAGCAAGTTTAACAATGTTCATTGATTCGACGCAGCTTTACAGAATTAAAAAAAAATTATGTAAATATGTGTGAAATGTGTGAGAAAATATGTATGAAATCAAAATGATCAGAAATGTAATATAATTGTATATACATATAATACATATAATAAGTAAGGTTAACAGAATAACAGGATAAGGTAAACACACATATTAAACACACGTATTAAAGCATGTCCATTAAGGGGATGAATGTTAATAATTAATTCTGTCTTAAAATAAAACATCAATTAATACAAGTACTGATGTTATTGTTATTGATGGAGTATTGATGCTGAAGTTCATGTGTTAGATAATGTCAGTTATGTGAACCATAACGCAACCTGTTATTATCCGACAAAGTTTTAAAGAAACCCTCTTTTCACACCAAGTCCTGAGAGATGATGATCGAATGAGTGAATGAATGAATGAATGAATGAATGAATGAATCAATTAGCAATCGACTCATTGAATTAGACACTCCAAAAGAGTCGACTCAGTGATTTGAATGTCAAGAATCTTAAAACATGAGAAATAATAAAACATTCAAAATTACAGGTGTACAAAGTCAAATAATAATAATGTTATGAATAATAGCAGCAACAGAAGAAGAAAAAAAACATATAAATATAGAAATAGTCACTAAAGAAACAAAAGTGCATAGATGTAGAATAAAAGTAAGTCAATAAGAGAATAGATAGGATAAGATAGATGGAGAATTGGCGAAGACGAGGGGGGCGAGTTAGCTGTGGTTTGTTGCTAAGATGACTCTTCATGACTAAACACACCATCAGGTTCCAACTCAAGAACTTTACTTTGTCTTTACTTTACAGTCGCGACGTCTCCCCACAGTAATACCAATCGCTGCACCGATACCTCCCACATATCGCTCGCCCGAGTCCCAAACTGGAACTCCCTAGCCTAACCTTACATCCCCCGAAACTCCTGAGCCAGAGTCCCAAACTCCCAAACATAGCCAGGAGCCTATAGTTTAGTAACATAACAGAAAAAAGGAAAGAAAGTTGTGATGCAGTCTGAGGTGTGATATGGAGAGTCAGGGATTTTTCTTAATAATGACACGAGCTCTGTGTGTGGGTGACAAAGTGAGCTAGCGCGACTCGACTACTTCACTCTCCCATCTATCAAGCCGTGTTCTTTTAGTAATTACACGCCAAAATGAGTTAAAACCCTCGGCGCGAGCTACACGCCGGCGCAGGAGCTTTAATGACACGCCACTTTCACCTCCAGGAGTTCCACACGTCCTGTAGCAACTAATTACAACCTCTCATAAACCTCGACATCTCCCCCATACACACACACACACACACACACACACACACACGCACGCACACCGAAACCTCAACTCCTTTATTCGAACCAAACAAGTTTTCACGCAAGAATGAGAGAATGAGAAAGCCCAAGAAGAACATTCGTCCACCGTTCAGCTCAGTGTTTGTGCATTTCAGAGTTTTAGAGTTTTGAGACGTCTTTTGTAGTAAAAATAAGAACTTATCTGGCTTAGTTATGAAGTGAAAATGATGATTCAGCGTTAATTAAGGTTAAGGAAATGTTTAGTGAAATCACACAGTCAACTTAAACGACATAGATCACCTCGGTAATATGAATTGTAGACAAACGTTTCATTAAATAAATCACAAATCAAATATGAAGTACTTTTTTTTATCATACACAAAACTTGCAGCTAAGGCTGAGAGCAGGAACGAAACTTATTTTGCAGACTTTTGCAAATGTTAACAGATTATGGTATGATGTGTCAAGTAAAACATTGTAATCACTTGCAAACATTAGTGGAACAAGGGAATTTAGACATTTATGCTGTTTATAGAGCACTTTTATTTCATATTCAGACTCATCACCATTTACTTTTTTTTTCTATTGTTCAAAACCTGAGAAGTGAGCTGCAGCGCCCCTTGAGGTTGGGAGTTAGATTAGCGCTCTGCAGTTAATTGAGATACGAACAAACAGATAATTTAACCAAGCTTGTGGTTGAAACTCAAAAGTGTGAATAAATAATTACTTTACTAGAGAGCAGACGCGTCCAGATCCCGATGCCTGTGTGCTACCATTACCTGCAAACCGAGTGTGTGATCAACTCGCTTCCGCTCCTGACGCTGCTCCAATGTTTCTGCAACCCGTACTTCTGTCTGTCATACACGATGTCGCTGTAGACGCTCAGCAGTCTGATCCGAGGTTTTAGTACCCAAGAGCTCGGCCTGACTTACCTGTTTTCTCCATAGACTACGCTACCTACTGTTACAGTCAGTGAGGAACACCTATGACACGCACGAAAATGGGTATATACAGTATATATACAGGACAGTAGAGGGATCGAGTGATCAAACTTTAAGTTATTTCCTCTTAATTAAATACTGTATATTGATATCACTGCTCTCCATGTTGTGCATGTCTGCACTGGGAGAAGTTGATTCTGTTTGTGTAAACTTTGGAAATGTTTTGTTAGCAAATACTATCATTAATAATTGTGTATTACTGTTCTGTTTGGCGTACGATATAATCTGACTGTGTCAAGGTTTGCTTTTGAATATTTTTTTTTGAGTAACTGCATGGGTGTTCGCTGCACAAACTCTCGCGATAATTTTTTCGATGCTCAGCTTTACGAGATTTGAAATCGACTGGACACTCATGGTAAGACATACGGCAGGGATAATGTGTGTGTGTGTGTGTGTGTGTGTGTGTGTGTGTGTGTGTGTGTGTGCGCGTGTGTGTGTGTGTGTGTTTGTGTGTTTGTGAGTGTGTATGAATTTAACAAATTGTGATCCAACTCTCAAAAGTCTCAGTGATGATGGTAATAATAATAATAATAATAATAATAATAATAATAATAATAATAATAATATATTATTTCAATTACTGCTATTTCTCAATGTGTATTTTGGGTGAACTGTATAGGATATTGTGTGTACCCATCCTTCCTTTCTTTCTTTCTTTCTTTCTCTCCCTCTCTCTTCTTCTTCTTCTTCTTTTTTTTTTAACACAGGACACCGGCTAATTTCATGGTTAGTGATCCTAGACACTGTAGATTAATTTTCAATTTAAAACTGTATTGGCTTTAAACAGTCCTCTATTAGACACTACCACTTGATACTGACTATTTCTTTATGCAAAAGTGCAGAATAAAACCTGCAGACAATTAAATACAATAAAACCCAAGTACCCGCTATAATCGACTCCTAAAAGCCAACGAATAAAATAATTATTTTAAAAGTGCTTATAATTTTATTACTTTTGTTATTAAAAAAAAGCAGACAGACAGAGACGGCACCAAAACCCTGCTTTTTTTCTTTTACTAAATCAACAGTGACCTCTTTCTTTAAACAGAGGAACAGCAGTAGTGACTCTTTTCAGTGAGTCAAATCCTTTGACTCTGTTCACTTCTAAGGATCGAATGACTCAAATTCACTATAGATTTTTATTCTAAACTGGCCAGAGTTTGTGATTATTTGGTGTCTGCAGTTATACAGTAGCTTCATGACACAGTGGTCTA
The DNA here is from genome assembly GCA_030014365.1 of Clarias pachynema. Classification (NCBI taxonomy): domain Eukaryota; kingdom Metazoa; phylum Chordata; class Actinopteri; order Siluriformes; family Clariidae; genus Clarias; species Clarias pachynema. Next base: position 1,702,290 of record JAQMYL010000033.1, on the reverse strand, counting down.
GCTCATAATAAACAGAATTTACATTGAATAGCACTTTGCAAAATAGATCTAAATTATTCACTTTTTTTTTTTACAATTTACTTCAATCAATAGTTTAAATAGTGACCATATAATTAAATTAATAGCAGAATCATGTGTCCATAATAATAATAATAATAATAATAATAATAATAATAATAATATGTGAGTCAACCCTTGAAAAGAGTCAACTCAAAGAGCAGACTCAATCACAAAATACACAGAAAAAACATTTTCTTAAACTTAACTCAAGGTAAAAAGCAACTCTGTCGAATCAAAATGACATTATTTTTTTCTTAAAAAGGAAAAAAAATCACATCGAACATTCTTGGAGCTCAAAAAATGTAAAAATATAAATATAAATATGCATGTTGTCCTAATGTGATGTTGCACACTGTGCTGCAACATGCAAGAATGATGCAACGTGAATAATATGAAGAAAACACCACGTCGTGATGCTGGAGTATAACAAAATGGCAGCAAAACAGGACAAGAGCGGGGGGGAAATCTCAAAGTAAAATGTTGTACAGTATTTTTTACAGTTACATAAAAGAAATCATTTGACCAGAAACAATATAAACACTAGATATAAGGAATATCAGTATATTTACTATTTTCATAAGCTTTTGTGTCCTGCCAAACGTCCTGAATTATTAAAATGTTGAATATTTATATTTTTTTAAATGTCATTTAAATGTTGAAATTACATGATCAACACATAAATAAAAAGAAACATCTCACAGACTTTTATTTTAAGTAAAGTAGCATAAAATGTCAGATTTATTATACTGTAAATATACAGGTTTTCTTAAAGTTACCTTACTAGCTTATTACATGATAACATTGTTTTAATTATCAAATGTTAGCTAGCGCAATTTAAGGCCTACCTGCTAAAGTAACATTTCATTTCATTTTCTAATCCAAATAAAAAATTTTCCAATTTTTTTTTTTTTGAAGTAGTCACAGCGGTGCTAGCCTTTACACTTGAGCCGTATCTTTTCAGATTTTTGGCCCCTCGCTTTGATGATACGGGAGCTCAAGCTGCTAAAACGGCAAGAAAATGTCGCAGAAATTTAAGCAATACTGTATGTGTGCAGATTTAATGACTAAAATGAAAGCAAAGGTGCTAATAATAATAATTAAGTATTGTCACCCATAACATTTTGCCCTTAGTGTTTACTTTTCTTATAAAAATATTAATCAGCTGTCTCGTAGGGATGTTCGATCTGAGAGAAATAGCGCATCACGATTTTCAAAAATGTTTTTATGACGCGCAATAAAAGTTAAGGCTTGCTAACAAATTGCAATTAGCAAAACCGTAGTAACGCTTTGGCATAATGGTAAGAAGAACAGATACAGTTTGCATAATTAAAAACATATTTATTTTGAAAAAAAAGTTGGGTTTTTACTTTTAGATTAATTTGTTTTTTTAAAAATGGCAAAAACAATGTATCTCATAAAAGTGTATTCTGCGACAGTTTATGATGATATGAATATGGATATTATCATGTCCCCACAACATGTCTTTTTTTTAAACATAAAAAATATAATATTTTTACACAGGAAAAAAAAATAACAATGTAAACAGATGAATTGAAATAAAATTCTTTGCTTTTAGTTTTAATTATTAAAAAAATAAAATAATCTCATAAACGTGTATTCTGACACAGTTTATGATGATATGTATAGGTGTATCATCGTGGCCCCACATCCACTACCATCTCGTCCACCGAGGTACGCTCAGCTTCTGGTTCCAGCATTATAAATTTCAGGAAGGTGGAATGAAGAAGTGTTCGTGCTAGTTACCCAGAGGAGCGTCCGACACCCCTCAGGCTGCCGAGTGTGACCGGTCCGGCCGAGTGAACCACTGAAGCCTCCTGATGGGACCTGAGCTACAAGCTACACGCGGGCGTGTTGTAGGGCGCGGGCAGCCTGGCATGACGGCTCGGCTTGGCTCGGCCTGGCACGGAAACGGCAGGATGGAGCGGCTACCTGTCAGCGTTCATCATCTCGCTCCCTACTGAGGGGGGAAAAGTTTTCAGGGTTGTGAGAGAACAGAGCTCCTGACAGCATGTCACGGACTCGAGTTACATGGCACCGCGATACGTGTTTATATTTGTTGCTGTTGTTTTTTTAGTTTTTTCCTGGATTCCTTAATCCAAAAAAACGGTGTTTTGGATCTCGAACATGGGAGAAAAACAAAAAGGAGAAGAGAGAAGACAAAGTGAAGACAGCTGCAGATAAAAGCAGCGATGAAGAAAAGGTGCCAGCGTAAAGTACTGCTGCGGATTCACAACATGTCACGTAACATTAGATAGCCCTGTGCGTAAAGTCTCGTCCACACACACACACACACACACACACACACACACAGACACATACTCCGTGCAACAGTAAATGATTTCTTTCACTTTTGAAAAGAATACTTTGGTTGAGAAAAAAGCTACAAGGTAAAAAATCTTAGCATCTTAGCAAGTAAAATATTCCTGAATCTACACAAATCTATTTATAATAAGTTTACAACAAAACACATATAAAATTATTTACCTTATTTCTAGTCAAATGTTACTAAAATTATGTGTTTACTTTTGGTTGGTTGCCAGAAAATTTTGCTCTTTTTTTAGAAATAAGTTTCCAAAACTATTTATATATTTTCATATATTTCATATTTTCCCTTTTAGTAAGTATATACCCACATTATCTTCCAACAGAACAAGAACATTTTTTGCTTACAATTTTAGTAAAATTTGATTAGAAATAAGTTTCATAATCTTATAATTGATTTGTTGTAATGTTATTTTAAGTAAGTGTTGATAAATTTAACTGTATTCCAGATATTTTTACTTCCTAACATATAATTTTTTCCAGTGAAATAAAGTGCTAACGGTAGTGATCATGATCTCATGGAGTGGCAAACTACCGTAACCCTTAGAGTAGCAGGGCTACCATAAATACAGTAACAACTACTCATATTACTGTTATGTTATACATTAAAACATAATCTATACATATAATAAAACTGTAAAGTAGGTGTGTCTGTACATTGAAGATATTTGTGAAAAAATTATTTTTAGGGGGACGTGAGATGAGTAATAGAAGACATCAAGATGATTTTTGGAATTTTTACAAAATGTGTTTGTTTGTTTGTTTGTGCACGCATCACACGAAAAAACTACTAAACGAATTTTAGTGGGGTTTTAACAGGAGTATTTGGCCTTTAAGCTTGAGGTAACATATAGACTTTGTTTCAGCATAATCGGCCCATTGAAAGAGAAGATATGCTACTTTAAAATTTCAATTGAAAACGGCCAACAGAAAAAAAATCGTCCTTGGAAAAAATCATTAGTTCATCTCAAAATTCAACAGATTGCGCTGGACTTTTTTTTTTATACGTGCTTATGAGTGTGCAATTAAATTCCAAGCATATGAAGTCAATGGCACGTCTAATGAATAATATGCATGTATAGATACAATTTCAAAAATTTTCCCTGATTTTCTCCCTAATTTAGTTGTACTCATTTCCCACCCGTCTCTTTATTAGGGCTGGATGATGATCCTGGTGGAGGTGGCTCAGAGCCCACTGCAGTGATCCTTAAAAATGACGCATCTGTCTGTGTGAACTGTACACACAATCATTCACCAGCACCGCTTGCACATTACAGGAACCTCAGATGGGAGTTATTGCCACATCCCCAGTACAGTCCTGACCACGCTCCAAGCCATTTCCCCATGTTTGGAAAGTGGATTAAAGGAGTTGCTGGGAAGCCAGCGTTTCAGACGTGAAACAGGCAAGGCGATCATGGCTCCGGCGTACTGAAAAAACATTCTACCTTAATGGTTTCCATGCACTAGTGAAATACTGGGATACATGTATTAGTGTAGCAGGGACAGGGACTCATAATTGTGTTCTTTTATTCTGCAAAAGTCCCACTTTGACTTGAACATCCCTCGAAGTTAGGTAAACTAGTTACAAAGGTTAAGTTCTGATGTGTGTGTGCGTCCTGTAGATTATCTTCTGGAGAATTCCGATGCTCAGTTTATGGATTTGCACCCTGAATATAGACACTTTTGGAAAAGTAACCTGGATATGATCACGAGGGGAAAATCAGCTAGCATGGCCGTCTTTGTTACCTCAATGTCCTCTGATTGTTTTTTTTTTTTTTTCCGTCTAGCTTTGTGCTCGAATAATAGAGCCAATTTTCTAAATTCCATCAGTGGGAACGTATTGTGCAGCCTGGATTCATCTATACACATACACAATTCCACATGGCCCACATCACTGTGTTAAGCTGTTTATATTCCACGTCCAGCGTGTAAACACAGCTTTTTAATTGCGCTGGTGAATTATCACTCGTGCTCTGTACAGATTATCGCGGCATCGGCTTAAACTTTGCTCAGGGAGCGTGGCAGCCCGCGATAACGCTCGGGATGTGTGTTTGACGTGGAAAGACTTCCTGAGCCTGGCACAGAGGAACCGAGGAACCGAGCCCACTAAGGTCATGTGATCACAGCGCTTGTGCAGATTTGGGATGAAACGGTTCCCTCGGCTGGAGGAGAAAGATGCTGGAAGTGATTAAGATAAAGAGTAGATTAAGGCTGGATGTAGATTTGGAATTAAACCTGTTAGTCAGGTTTCCAGGAAGTAGATTTGCTTTGAGGGAACCAAATACACACAACAATTTCCTTTTCAGAAAAGTTACAGGGAAAACACTTTTAGAAAGTTTAAAATGTTAACCATATCCGAAGAACCCTTCTCTCCTTCACCGAAATAATGTACCTTGTGTGTGTTTCAGACTGTGTCTGTGCACCGAATTTCTTTCCTCCTTTATTTTCCACAGTGTCTTATTTCCTGATAACTGAGACCTCACTTGGCCAACTGAAACGATTTTGAGCCGTCCGTTCCCACTCTTAACCCTTCACTGCCCAGCTGTGGCTCTTGACATTCAAATCCAGCCTCATTATGTCACGCCTAACAGCTGTTCCCTTCCTTTTGAATATCGCGATGGGGCAATTAAACGTCCGTCTCCTTCACTTCCTGTCACTTCCTAAACACTCAGCAGGGTTAATGAGAGCCTGCTCGGGCCATTTTCCCTCAGCGCCCTCCTCCTTTTCCTCCTCCTCGAGCCTTCAGCTTCATCGTCCTCGGATCCTCGGGGCCGGGACGTTCCGTATGCTTATGTCATGTCGTCGTATCCCTGAACGTGTGGAGAAAGGCCATTACAATATTCATGAGAAGTCTCCTTATTCCTCCCTCTCCCTCGCTCTCGTTACACTTGCAGAGCGAATGCCAAAGGTCGCGACCTCCTGCTTGTCGGTTTTGGCAGGCCCCGGCTCAGAGAAAAGGGTATCTGCACTATTAAAGGCCTTCGAGAAGAACAGAAGAGAAAAAGGGATGCTTTTGTGCTCCTTTAAAGTTTTAAACAGCTGATGTCCAAACCAATTAAAGAGCAGCTGAGCGATCTGCGTTAAATATGCATCAGGGCTCTTAGGAACTTTCTCTTAATCAGTGGCATCCAACTAGCATTTTAATGAAGTATGTGGATTTTAATGGAAGTAGCTTTAGCTGGAAGTGGATTTTAATGGAAGTCAATTTTGCAAGAAATAGGTTTTTTTGTAGGAAGTGCATTTTATCAACATAGATTTATTTCTAGGAAGTGGATTCTAATGGAAGTAGGTATTCCAGAGAGTGGATTTAAATGAAAGTGGATTTTCAGCAGTAGACTTGTTGTAACGTGGATTTTAAGGGAAGTAGATTTTGCAGGAGTGAATTTTATTGGCAGTAGATTGTTAAAGTGGATTTAAGGGGAAGTGGATTTTTTTTTAATTTTTTTTAAAGAAAATGGATTTTATTGAAAGTATTTTAGGAAGTGGATTTTATTGGAAGTGGATTTTGATGGAACTGGATTTTGATGGAACTGGATAATTTTTTGGGGAATTGGATTTTAATGGAAGTAGATTTTGCAGGTGTGAACTTTAATAGAAGTGGATTTTGCAGAGCGTTAATTTTAATGGAAGTATATTTTTTAAAAGTGGGTCTTAATGGAAGTGGATTTTCAGGGAGTGGATTTAAATGTTAATGTTAAATGGATTAAATTTTTTAGAAAGTATTTTTTAGGAAGTTGAATTTTTGGAAGTGGATTTTGATGGGAAAATACAACATTCATTTAGGAAGTGGATTTTATTAGAAGTGAATTTTTCAGAAAGTGAAGTTTTAGAAAGTGGATTTTAATGGAAGTAGATTTTGCAGCAATGAGCTTTAATGGAATTCTGCAGGAAGTAGGTTTTTACAAAGTTGATTTTAATGGATGTGAATTTCAATGGAAGTAATTCCACACTTTAAAAATTTTTTTTTTATGTATTTTAATAGAAGTCATAATTTTTAGAAAGTGGATTTTAATTCAGCATTTTTAGAAAGTAAATTTTAACAGAAGTAGATGTTTTGGAAGTAGAAAGTGTATAGTAATGTCAGTAGATTATGCAGGAAGTTGATTTTATTGGGATATTTAATTTTAATATAAATGGGTTTTGCTTAAGTTTAATTTTCACAAAGGGGCTCTGATAAGTTGCAGCCTGTAATTTGTCTCTTGTGGCTGTCAAATATTAATAAAAAGGTCATGAGTGATGAATGTAGCATTCATACCATTTGAACAGCTGAAAAGCCGTGTGTGTTTTACACAATCCTGAATGTGATGGCAATAGTACATTAAGGTTAATTTTATCCAGAATAAATATTCATTCATTCAAAAAAAATTGTGTTAGTCCTGTTAGCATCGATAGCTGGCGAAGTTGCCGGTGTTTTTTTTTTTTACTTTCTAGTTGCGCTAGCAGCCAAGCCGCAGTTATTTTCACATTGATTTACTCCAATTAATCCATCATGGCTGAGAAGCGAGTTTTCACTCTCAACCTCGTAAAAGCAGATTCACCTTCTCAAAGACTTCAGGATTTGACACGTTGACATTTTTTTCCCGCCTGTGATATCTCCGTGCCGGAGAAGCCTAAAGGTTGCTGTCTGTAAGAAAGCCGAGATTAGCCGTGCTCCTCTTGTCAGGTGTGTATGACGAGCTGTGCCGTAGCTGTTGAACCGTGAGATGCTCGGGTGTGATGTGGAACTCTGTGCAGTGTTCTAGCGGAGATAAAGCTGCCGGATTTCTAGAACTCTCACAGATAGACCAAGTTAGCCAGCTGAGATCGCTACGTGCTAGCGACTGCATGGCTTAGCATGCTGTTTGGACGACATCTTCCTCACATTGTTTATCTGCTAGGTTTAATTTGTTTAATATTTCACAGAATTTTTAAATAAACATGACAAGTTGACAAGGAGATTACCAACTGGAAACTTGTGCAGTTAGTATTGGCACCTCTTATTTCATGAGCACCAAAAAATGCAAATGGACACCATGTTGTGTTTGCCTGGGAATGGAATTACATCATATTCTTTTTTCTGCACAAAGTATCCTGAGTCACACGTTTGAAGTAGATGTTTTTTCTAAGCAGTTGATTTTGGGGACTTTCTGATTTTTAAATCAACAAGGCTCCAGGTAGCATAGTTTAAAATAAAGTTAAAAAAAAAAAGACATCCAGGAAGTAACAAGTGATTGGTTTCCACATGGGCTTCTCAAATTCACACTGAAACAAAACCATCAATTATTTTTGGAGAATCTTTACTTTTTCCTCAGACTGAGCTGAGATTCCTGAAGCATGTCCATGACTTTGACAATAAAAGTCAGATTTCGGGAAGAAAAAAAGATTCCCCTCAGAGGGGAAAAAAAAAAACACGACGAGGTGATGAAACCGAATGCAAATGGAGTAGGCGAGGTGAGGCAAAGGAAAAAGTAGACTCTCTCTGTCTCTCTCTCGCTGTCTTCGTTCAAAACTCGGCGAAAAAACCTGCAGCTCTTGTGACAAGCCGCTGTCACAGAGACAGGAGAGCGCCGGCAAATTAGACGGCCACGGATCCGGAGAGAGCGAGAGAGGGGGAAAAAGTTGGCGCTAATGCGAATAATTCTCACTTTTCAGACACAGCGACAGTACGGGCCGAAGACAAACACCTGACAGACTGCTTGTCAGCGTGTTGGGTAACTAAAGGAGGATAAAATCAACTTGACAGCCACAAACCCTGAGTGCGTGCGCCCACCGTGGACAGACACGCAACATTTTACAGTAAGACAGTCCCGGGCTGAGTGACACCCTCCCTAACCTTCCAGGTTACACTAACACACATCAAGGCAACCAATCAAGAAAGAAGGAAAAAAAAGATACGGGAGAAATTTCCGCTCGGCCGTTTTCGACTGACAACCAGTTTAAAAAGCCCTGTCAGTCCAACACGAGGTGCGACGTGACCTCCAGGGGCCTAGTTGCGGAAATCCCCCCCTCCAAAAAAAAAAATTAATGTAAATGTACATGGAGTCATTCTCCTGTGAAGCCTCGGCCCTTCCAAAAATGAAATATTCATTTTCAGTAAGAGTTAATATCCGGGAAGTGGAAAGAGTTACATGCACGCCGACTTGTGAGTTTTTTTTTTTTTTTTTTTCATCTCGAATACATTTCATCCTCGCCTGGTCTACTTTTAAAAAATCAATGAATTATTCAAATGGTATTTAAAAACGATCCAGTCTTTAATCGCGGAGAGAAGAGGGTAATAGGTCACGAGGGGACGCGCCAGGCCGTGACGGTGTGATGTTCGCTCTCTGGTTTTGGTTTATTATCAAAAATGGCATGGTTCACGGGAGCAGCCGAAGCAGAGCGCTGATCTGGGACCAATTTTTCAATTTTTATAAGCTGGTGAATAAAAATAACGTTTAAAAAAATAGTTTTTGTCCTCGGCCTGAACACAACTGTGAACAAATCTAAATGAATCGTTTAAATGAACAGATTCAAATGATTTATCACTTAGAAGACAAACTTGTGTGACAATTTCTTGTGTTTAAATTATGGAGTGGTAACCTTTGGGCCTGTCACAGTGTAGAATGTGAGGCCTTTTAATGATGTAGGGACAACCAAGGAGGTGTGGCCTTTTAATGCCTTGGGGAAAACAAAGGAGGCGTGGTCTTTTAATGTCTTAGGGACATCGAAGGAGGCGTGGTCTTTTAATGCTTTAGGGACAGTGAAAGAGGCGTGGCCTTTTAATAATGTAGGGACAACCAAGGAGGTGTGGCCTTTTAATGCCTTGGGGACAACAAAGGAGGCGTGGTCTTTTAATGTCTTAGGGACAACGAAGGTGACGTGGTCTTTTTATGTCTTAGGGCCAAGAAAGGAAGCGTGGCCTTTTAATGACTTAGGGACAACAAAGGAGGCGTGGTCTTTTAAGGTCTTAGGGACAACGAAGGAGACGTGGTTTTTTTATGTCTTAGGGACAACAACGGAGGTGTGGCCTTTTAATGACTTAGGGACAATAAAGGAGGCATTGTCTTTTAAGGCTTTAGGGACAGTGAAGAAGGTGTGGCCTTTTAATGGCATAGGGACATCGAAGGAGGCATCGTCTTTTAATGTCTTAGGGACAACCAAGGAGGTGTGGCTTTTTAAAAACTTTGGGACAACAAAGGAGGTGAGGTCTTTTAATCTTTAGGGACAACGAAGGAGGTGTGGACTTTTAATGATGTAGTGACAACCAAGGAGTTGTGGCCTTTTAATACCTTAGTGACAACGAAGGAGGTGCGGCATTTTAATGTCTTAGGGACAACGAAGGAGGCGTGGCCTTTTAATGTCTTAGGGACAACGAAAGAGGTGTGGCCTTTTAAAGATTTAGAACCAACAAAGTAGGCGTGGCCTTTTAATAATGTATGGATACTGAAGTTGGTGTGGCCTTTAAATGACTTCAGGCATGGCATTTGTGCATGTTACTATGACGGAGGTATGGCCTTCGTGTCTGTTACAATTAAGAAGGCGTGGCCGCTGTGACTGTTACAGTAGGGGTGTCAGTGTCAGTGAAGGAGGGGTGGCATGTGCGCATCAGTGACGGGGCGTGGTCACTATATCTGTACATTTCAGTGGAGGCGATGGCTCGATATGTTATTTAGCATCAAGTACTGGTTTTATGACCCAGTGTTACAGTTTAGCAAGATTAGTAAAGTTAGCCCTCTTCCTATTTATCTTCCACACCCGAGGCAGATCTCGCCTAAAACCACAGGCTCCAGCGTCCCGTCGTTTTCAACTTCTCAGAATGAATAAAACAAGTAACGAATGAATTTTGGATGAAAGCGTCACACAGCGAGTCTGCACGCTTCATTAAGAGCTTTATTGTTGATCTCGGGAAACCTCATCGCTAAAACGCGCCTCAGAAAAATGCTAATTACTTGTAGGGTGGTGACATGTTGGTGCTGCTAAACGAGCTGATTTTAACCCAATCAGCCCTGGCGGCTGAAATGAATGACATTAATATGCAGAACACTTGTCTGGCCTGATTAATGCTCGACAATGTTTCAGTATGAAAGGTCATGCAAAATACATCAGGAAGAGAGACAGAGACGGGCGTGTTTCACGACCTCATACAGTTACACTGCTCTCTTATTAATAAGAATAATTTACACTAGAAAAATACTGACAGTTAAATAGAACTGGATAATATTCAGAAGGCCTGCTTTCAATGAAGGAGTTGTGACTTTTGTGTCCTTAACATATGGAAGGAGGCGTGGCCTTGGTCATGGTGTCACTGTTACAATAGAGGGAACAGTTAGGTAAACTGTCTTGGCACACGGTTCTTCATAGGTTCTTTATGGAAATCCTTTCTGTTTATTAGTCTTCCAACAAGCATTCTAAATTTACAAGTGAAAGAAGAAATTTAGCATGGAAATACAGGAAAACAAACCCGTGCTTGTGTTTGTTTATTGTTAGTAGGTTCTGCGTTCTTCAGGTCACATGACGCAGGAGTTCAGAAGCACCTTCGACATCTTTCCACATTGTTTTCTTCCAGACGCTTGTTTTGTTTTCCTGTGGAACAGCTTGCCATGAAAGATTTAGCAGACACCGAGCAGCTAATGCGTTTTCTCCGTCTCGGATAAAAGCGATGAAAAATTAACAATGGAAATAATTAACTCTGATCGGTATCATCTTTAATCATTTATTCATGCACATGCAGATGCGCCCAGAATCACGCTGTTGTATAAATTCTGTAAGACTTTGAACTTATGTTCTAGTGTGTAGTGATTACAGCATGCTAAAACTTTTTTTTTTTTTTTTTTTTTTTTAAATATAAATAAGTTCTTCTGGTGTGTTGTATACGTCAGTACGTAGAGATGAACAAACTCTCATAACAGCTAGTCACTTTGCAGCTATTAATCCTGACTTTTCCCTAGACTTTCTGTGAGTGTTATTTACTCAAACATCCTCAAAGGAGAGAAGAGAAAGAAGGCTAGTTTTGCTAGCTGGTTCTTCAAAACCTGGTACAGTGGTACTTCGGTATACGAACGCCCTGCCTCACGAATTCTTGCCTTAAGAACACAAATTTTGCGAGTAATTTGCCATGGTATACGAAGCATTTTACTACGTTTACATGTCTTTCCTACACGTTTTGATTGTTTTTATACGCAAAAATATGATTATAGTGTTAAAAATTGGTGATATTGGTAAGATTTTTGGGTGGCTGGAACAGATTATCTGCATTTACAATATATAAGGGAAAATACATTTTGCAATATGATCTTTTGCCTTAAGAACATCTTTTGCCTAAGACCTCTTAGGCCTACCCAGACATGTATAAATATGAGATGAGAGAAAAAAAATTATTATGTAATTGGGAGGTGCTATATCAATCTGACCTGAGCAAAATTTGCTTACATCTCATGAATATTAAGTAGTTTCTTGACTTAAGGAGGAGCAAACAATGAT
>JAQMYL010000033.1:1661843-1672260 GCA_030014365.1 Clarias pachynema | reverse complement strand
GACTGAGGGAGACTGAGGGAGACTGAGGGAGAGAGGCTGCGGGATGGATAGAGACTGAGGGACGGAGAGGGAGGGAGGGAGGCTGAGGGACGGAGAGGGAGAGAGACTGAGGGACGGAGAGGGAGGGAGACTGAGGGACGGAGAGGGAGGGAGACTGAGGGACGGAGAGGGAGGGAGACTGAGGGACGGAGAGACTGAGGGACGGAGAGAGAGGGGGACTGAGGGATGGGACGGATAGGTTTGGGGATGGAGAGGCGGCTGGACGGATAAGTTTGAGGACAGACAGGTTTGAGGACGGAGAGATTGGGAAATAGTAGATGGACGGAGCAGGTAGATCAGAATGGATGGATTTGAGGACCGAATTATGGCATTGAAGATGTACATATGGACAGGAGGATGAATCAGCTTTGAGAATGATTAGCATGACAGATTTGTTCCTTTCTTGTCTTTTTTTCATCTCACGTTTTATTCTCACCGTCCTTTGGGCCACTTGAAGGCGTGTTCTGTCTGTCGACAGCTTTTCATTCACATCTGGCAATAAAGCGACACAAAAGGTCGAGGCAGAGACAAAGCCCAGGATCAGCTTTCTAGGAACCTTTAATATGTCAGTCACAGGAAAGAAACGTGAGCTATTCATTAAACAAAGAAAAAAAAGATTTCTAGAGCCGCAGGGACGTGTAAATACGAGTTGTAACAAGAAATGCGGCGTGACGAGGATCCAACTGCAAACGCCTGAGTTGGGTGAAATGAACGGGACCATGTGATATCTCAATTCGATACTTGACGTATCACCGTATATGTGAAAGTATTTAAAACAGTAAAAACTTTAAAAACTGAATTGCAAAATGTAAAAATTATATGTTTTACCTCTAATTTTTTTTCATAAGAAAACGTGTATTTAATGTGAGATATTGTGCGTTTAATAATACGGGTTTGTACTGTTCCTGAATGCTGCCTCTGTTTCGGGGTTTGTTCTCAACAGAAGCTTATCAGTGAACTAGTGGCGTTATCTCTGAGGTAAACATTGACTTGAGATAGCCGGTTGACTTTAACACCACTTTAGTGACCGGCGTCTCGCATAAACCTGTGTGGTGTGTTTAATGGAGACAAACGTTTACATCGCTCCGCTGCTCAACTCAATGTTATTGTCCAATGCGCGTGTTGCCTTTTATAGGTTTTTTTATTAAATGTAAAAAATAAAAATAAAAACACTCTTTAAATTCTGGTTTCCCTTTTTGTTCGTTCTTTATTTTGATTTTTATCATTTGTCTTTTAAAAAATACCAATACCGATGTCTTTCTTCTATACTCCTTATTTTATTTTATAAAAGATTCCTCACAAAATATTTTTATTGTCAGTTTTTTTTTTTATTTGTTTGTTTGTTTGTTTGTTTTCTCCCCTAAACATACACCTTTTATATTATGATGATGTTTCATTGAATTCTTTCTGAGGCTCGTTCGGTGAGATTTTTCAGATTTCAAAGCTTGGGGGCGGAGTCTAGGTGTCAGGAGACAGCCAATTGCTGTGTTTCTGTTCATTTATGTCGTATCTGTGAGTCAGCTGTAAAGTATGGTGAGATAAGTATGGGGGTTTCTGTGAGGGACTTGAGGGGTTCCAGTCAGAGGTGTATGTGAGGGGTTCCGGTTACTGGTTTGTGGGCCATGAGGGGTTCCAGTTAGGGGTTCCGAGGGCTTGAGCCGTTAAGATGAGGGGCTTTAGGGGTTTCATTTGAAGGTTTGAGGGCTGTAGTGGTCTTCTAGTCAGACGCTTGAGATTCATTCTTTCTGAGAATGTCTCTGTTCACCATAAATAGTGTGTTCGAAAAGGTTAAAAGGGGCGTGGCCTTCATTTGACTGTAAAAGTAGCTTCAACAGAAAAAGCCGTTTGACTTTGATGTCCGATGAATGAAGCGCTTCAGGGCGTGTTGTCTAGTGTTGGACGTCCTTTCCATCTAAAAGTATAGAAGGTCCACACACTGTTGCACGTTTGTAGCCAAATCTGTTGCCTGCTTTGGCCTTAAGTCATGTATAATTCATTCACAACATCAACATGGCGTGTTTTACTACAACACACACCCACACACTCGCGTGCACGCACACAGTTTCTCATACTGCTCTAACAATTTCAGTTTCCTGCCATTCAGGAAGACGTACAATAGCTGTGCGCCAGATGTGCAGGCTGATGTTAGCAGCTGCTCGTGTTTTACTAAAGCAACCCCAGACCCCACCATACCTTAGGAGATCCTCCGACTTTGTCGCTGCTCCGTGCACCTGAATTACATCTAACACCACTACGTCTTTGCAGACGACTTAATGAGCACAAATGTTCAGGTAATGATAAATGAAATAAGATATGATGTAACTGTGTGTGTGTGTGTGTGTGTGTGTGTGTACACAGCTGGGCGTGATGACGTTGACCCTATTCCCCGTGCGCCTCTTCTTCGCCGCGTTCATGATGCTGTTGGCGTGGCCCTTCGCCTTCATCGCCACCGTAGGACGCAGCGATACCTGCGTGGAGCATCAGTGCTTCTGGAGGAGGTGAAAAAAAAACACACACCTGGTGACATCATAACTTAAACATCCAAGATATCGACTTCATACTCATCGTACTGTATGTCAACATCTGGCACAGCTGTAATGGCTGTAATTGCTTCTTGGTTGTTCTCTTGAGTTCTCTCTGCTCTCACTCATTTACTGCTAACACAACTGTTCTGATCTTAATGTTTTTATTTACTTATCTTCCTATTTATTAATTTTGTTCTTGGATATGTACTTTGGTTGTGCGACTATTATAATTTGTTAATTTTAAAGTATTAATTTTTAAGCTTCTATCACGGGACACATGAACATAGCATGCGGTCAGCAGGATCGGATGATCTTCAGAGGAAATGTCGCAGGTTGCAGGCGAGTCCATGGCTGAGGAATACAGTCTGACGAATTATTAATAAATGGACAGGGAAAAAAAAAAAAGATTTTCAGATTTTTATTTCCCTCTTTCTGTCACACTTTTTGTGATTACACACACACACATGAGGAGTCAGCCAAAAAAACATGTACAGTATACACACTTCAGGAAAATAAAAACCTGTATAAATATTTTTATATAAAATTTACTCCTATGCGTTAAATATGTATATGTGACAATATTATTAATATAATATACATCATACCTTTTTACTTTTCCTGGAGTGTGTACACATTTCCTTTTTGGCTGACTCTGTGTATAAACTATTATTATTACAGGCTTGTTTTTTCCCCGCTAAATCATATCTCAGAAATGCCTGTTTTTTTATCATATGTTTGGAACAATAAATTAATTCTTTTTATTTTTTAATTCTTCCATCCCATTTATCAGTCCAGTGCTATTTAAGCAGTATCGCACTCGAGGCCGTGATGTTATACTTAATACCAGGCCGAGAACCGAAAATATCACAGCTGTGCTGATATTCAGCGCTAACGGCACGACCTCGAGTGTGATATTGCTTTTACACGACAGTTCCACAAACACTGTTTATCAACAACAGACTATAAACATTTTTTAGTTAATTATTTCTTTTTTAAATTGAACTACATATCCCTCCGCTCCTGGCAGAACTAAATGACCGCGACTGCTGGAGCTGAAAGTGCTTCTGTGTCTGGTTGTAAATGTGGGTTTTGTCAGACAGCTGCTCTCTCCTCAGTACTGCGGACCGTACAGACCTACTCTCACCCACGCTGAGACACACAGTTAATGTCATTAACCACTGGACAACACCTGGGACACGCCCACTCATACATAGTTACATGTCACTGTTACTGTCTGTTATCATCACTCATGGAACTCCTCTCGTCCAATCAGATCACTCAGTCGGAACTAAGTGTTTAGTAAAGCATGTTGTGTTTTTTTTGTGGCTGAGCGGGCGGGTGCGGTGTTTAGTTTGTAAATATTAGGGTGTGTCGCGATCGCTCTTTTTATCAGGTAGGGAAATTTCCTGGTAATTTTAGTTCTTAATGTAATTGTACATTAAGTAACTGGAACAAAGCGTCTCGGCTCTTTGCTGTGGTTGCCGGAGCGTCCGTGTGAGTGTCGGCCTCGGCGTAAACGTGGCGATGATGGTTCATATCTACCAAGATGTTGTCCATGTGGTTCGTCGTCATCTTTCCACCATTTTGTCCTCTGCTTAAGAATCTCCTAAGGCTCTTAAAAGTCGTCTTCACTACTCCTAACAGTGTCTCATCTGTTAGAACATTAAGATACTTCATAAATAAATTGTATGTTTTCTCAGACCTTAATTTTAAGGAGAATTCCTGGCAAATTGTCTCAGTTCTACAAATTTTCTTAGAATTTCGTCACCAGGAGAATCTCCTCATTCTAAGACTTTTTCATGAATACGGCCCTGAGAGTGCGGTGTTTGTGAAGACCTGGGGACATGGACATGGACACGGAGCTGAGCACGCCCAGAGTCATTTGCCTAAATGAAGTTGTAACTGAATTTTAGCCTGCAGCTGGACTTCTTAACACACATTGTCACTTCCTCCCTTTGTTTTAAGAGTGGTTTAGAAGTGTGTGTGTGTATGTGTGTGTGGTTTTGAAAGATGTAGAGCTGCTGAACTTGCACTGAATTTGCATTTTGTGCGTGTACACACACATCGGGTTCCTCATGTATCTAAAATAAGAGCGTTGTGAATATTGTCTACGCGGTCATGTAACACCCAGACACCACATACACACACACGCACGCTTGTAACGTAGTTTTTCGTCCTCCTGTGTGTCCTCAGGGTGGTGGACGTCGTCCTGCGCTTCCTCATGCGGGCCATGTGGTTCGCAGGCGGCTTCCACTGGGTCAGGGTCAAAGGTCGTCGCGCTCTGCCTGCCGAGGCGCCCATCCTCACCCTCGCCCCACACTCGTCCTACTTCGACGCCATGCCTGTTACCATGACGATGGCCTCCATAGTCATGAAGGCAGAGAGCAAGGACATACCCCTGTGGGGAAGTGAGTACACGGGCACACACACACACATACACACACACACAGTTGCAGTGAGAAGCGCGTTGGACTTCTCACTTCCCTGTAACCTGGTGTAGATATGAGCGACTCCAGGGCGCAAAGATTTAGCCACAGACGCTGCGCAGACACTTGACTATTGTCATGGTCTTGGTTGCCATGGTTACACTATACATATTTCAAAACGTTTATTAACCGTTATAAATGAATCATTGAGACAATTAAAATCTTCATGCACTTTTAGTTTAAGGAGAGTTAAACGGATGTAGAGATTTCTAGTCAACTTTTACGTCTCAGAAGTTAGAAAAGATGTGTGTGATGTCTTGATATTTATACTTTTATTTATTTATTTATTTTTGTCCTTTTCAGCTCTGACTCAGTACATCCGTCCCGTGTTCGTGTCGAGATCGGATCAGGACTCGCGCCGGAAAACTGTAGAGGAGATCAAACGCAGGGCTCAGTCTAAAGGGGCGTGGCCTCAGGTAGAGTGGCGGCGCTTTTAAAGCGTTAATTATCCTTTCACACACAGGCAAAATGCTGTTACATGCTAAGTGACGTAGCAGAAGTTCAAGTTTAATAAGTAAGATTTTTTTTTTTTGACCTTGTCGAAATTATAATTCTTTATTTTTTATTTTTTTATTTTTTTTTTCCATTTCACAGATAATGATCTTTCCTGAGGGCACGTGCACCAACAGGTCCTGCCTGATCACATTCAAACCAGGTGTGTGTGCATGCGTTTGCACTTTATTTCACATACAACACGTACACACACACTTCCTTCCTTCTTTAACAGTAGGCTCTCAGACGATCGACTTTCATAGCAAACCACAAACACTGTTCGCTTATAGATGCACTTATAGATACTCGTAGATAGTGTTCAGATAAATACGGTCACGTAGTGGTGAAACCTGCGAAAAACAAGACATGGACGCCTCCACCACCACCGCAAGACAAATATGACTCAAATACGTTACAGACGCAAAGGAAGCTGTTTAAGGGAAAAGAGGCATGAAGGAGTAGGCGGTAGCTCGGGACTGGATTACCGCAAATATCAATATTTAACCCTGACCTAATCACCAGATCAATTTCTCAGATGGGTACAATCATAATTCCTTACATGTCCCACAACCAGCGTTCTTGTCTTGCTCACGACATTGATCGTGTGATGTCGGATTTACAGAGGGACACCCCTAAAACAAGATAAAGGAAAAGAAATTTGCTAACACACTTTAATTGCCTCTGTGTAAGTTTTCGCAGTGACGAGTTGTACGTGTTACTTCTTGTAGATAAAGGATTTTTTTTTTTTAAAGAAAGGAATAAAGGTGAAATTGTGAAATAAGAAAACAAATATTTAAGAGTTGCAGTGTTGGAGTATGCGAACAAAGCAAGCGAGCTAACTACTAATTGCGAGTAAATTAATTAGTAGCTAAAAGTCTAGATGGTGTAAATAGTTAACTAGCTATTGTTACTATGTGAAGTAGATCATTGAATATAGTATTACGAATAGAGAAATTGTTTTCTAAGTTGCACTAAAAGCTACGTAGTACAGTTGGACATTTTTTTATGTTTTTAATGATATTTGTTTTTGTTTTTCGTTTCTTTTACAGGTGCTTTTATCCCAGCAGTGCCTGTACAGCCAGTTGTTATTCGCTATCCCAATCAGCTGGTAATGTTTTTCAAATTAAGATAAAAAAAAAAAATTACATACAAACCATTTTCCTAGGAAGGATACAGTAAATTTTTGTTACATTTTATATACTGTACTTATTTTACGTTTTTTTTTTTTTCCCCCCCAGGATTCAATCACTTGGACGTGGCAAGGTCCCGGAGCGTAAGTACTGACTTTTTATATCTACTCCCATATACACTCCCATAAACACCCATATATATTAAAGCGAATTTCTCCCAAAAGAAATAATGGAAACTCCAACAATTCATTCCACAACCTGAAAATATTCATATAAAAATGATTCACACAAAATATAAAGTAAAAATAAAACAAATTAGGGCTGTAGCTGTCCAATATTTTAGTAATCGAGTTAATTTAATCGAGAAATCGGATAAAATGTACTTTTGCTTAATTAAACAGCAACGTAAAATATATAAGAGAAACAAAGGTTAATTGCTTTTCTTTTTAGAAAAATCAACTTTTATTTTTTAAATGCATACAGCATGTTATCAAAAATAAACATTGTCATTATTCACAATACAGGGAAGAGTTTAAAGTTGACTGAGATGAATTAAGTGAATGTATGTGCCATACATTGTGCCATACATTCTTATTTTAAAGCGTTTTCTGAGATGCAAAAACTAAAAAAAGGTATTTCAAATGACTTTATAAAAAAAACTAAGGCTCACGTTAAAAAAATTAATTATACAAAAAGTTGTGCAACTTAACTTTCAGTACTAAAAGTTTCTAAATCTACAGCTCAGGCATAACATATAAGCCTTTACTGACAATTCCTGTCGTTTTCTCTTGCTGGTTTCTTCCTCTCTTGGCTCGCGATAATTTTATCGCTCCGTTCCATTTTGCAGCCGCAACAGAACGCTCCCGCAAATCAAGCGCTTCTTCTTCGTCGGTGTTTACTGGCCGCTTGCATCCGGAAGCGCACTGTGTCATGCCGAACAAATAATTGTGCACATGTATAACGCAAGCTTTTAAAATTAATTAAAAGAAGCTTCGAGGCAGAAGATTTTGCTTCGATCATTTTTTGTAATCGAATTACTCGAGGAATCGTTTCAGCCCTAAAACAAATTAAAATTATGCATTTTACGTTTGAAAAGAATTGTGGCTGTAGTGATTGAGACCAGAGAGAGGAGAGGAGGAACGTGGGGAAGGGGGCACACACCAGTTTGAGCTTGTGTGCAAATTGGTGTGAGGTGCATGAAGGACATCCTACACACACAGACAAACAGATAATAAAAGATTTTTTTTCTTTACGCATGCGGTACATGCGGTAACAAGTGTTATATTAAACAGTACACGCGCGCACAGTTGTTGACTATACGTGTGACACGTGCGCACTGAGCAGGGGAGACGATTACCCACAATTCCGAAGCGCGCAAGAGAGAATAACCATTGGTTCAGTTGTGATCACGTGGCGCTCTACATCAAAACAAGAAGCGAATGTGTGTCACATGATACTTGATGATACTTGGTACTCGTATATATAGACTCGCTCGTTTTTTAAGTAAGTTTCAATCCGAGGTTCCACTGTATATGTGTATGTATATAAATAAACATGCGTAGCGTGGTTACATTTATTCACACCTTGTGCTCTTGATATTTACTTAATAATAACATTTTTCATCTCAGGTTTAAGATCCTGTGGCTCACCCTGTGCCAGCTCCATAATGATTTTGAGATTGAGGTGAGCACACACGCGCACACACACACACACACACACACACACACACACACACACACACACACACACGCACAAAACCAATACTAATAACATGTAGTGCAAGTGTGTTTGATCTTTGAGCGTGTGAACATTATTGTTGTGGTGGTGTTTCAGTTCCTCCCCATATACACTCCCAGCACGGAGGAGACGAGGAACCCTCAGCTCTTTGCTCAGAATGTGCGCCGCATCATGGCCAAGTAAGACCTCGTCTTTGTGTGTGTGAGAGGGAGAGAGACAGAGAAATACAGTTTCCCTAAACAGAGTCATATATATTTGTGTGTGTGTCTGCGCGCGTGCATACAGTCAGGGTCTTCTAAGTATTTTTAGAATCATTAACTCTCTTCCCAGCTCTGTGTGTGTGTGTGTGTGAGAGAGAGAGAGAGGTCAAGTGTGTTTTTATGTACTTGGAAAGGAAGCGTGCACGACCGTGTTCCTGTATGCGTGTCTAGCAAGCTTGCATGATCTCGCAACCTGTGTAGGAATCCGGCGCAGTGGCGTGTGTACCGGGGCAGCACGGGAAAGACAGAGAGAACACACACACACATTAAGATCTGTTAATTTCTCTCTGTCTCTCGCTCTCTCTCTCTCCCCCCGTCTCTCTCTCTCCCCGTCTCTCTCTCTCTGTCTCTCAAAGTGAATCCACACCCGCATCAATTCCTCTGTCCCAAATATATAATAAAGCTAAGTTTTTAAAACTTAAAAAATTCAGTTTGTGTGTGTGTGTGTGTGTGTGTGTGTGTGTGTGTGTGTGTGTGTGTGTATGAACCCATCTGAGGGGAATGCTTCATGGTTCTGTCTCATTTCCTCTTCACCTCAGCCCCAAAGTCTCCGTGCTAGCTAGATTAAATATTAGCATCAGTAATTATTCCGTCTCCGTGTGTTTTCCAGGTGTCTGGCAACAGAGTTCGTACACTTGTGACCGACTTTGTGGGGTTTTTTGTTTTTGTTTGTTTCTTTCATTTCTTTTTCCCCTTTCAGTTCAGTTAGCATGTGATGCTAAGTAAATTTTCAGTCACACAGAGCATTTCCTAATAATTTAACTTAAACATCTGAGGTAAATGTCTGAGAGATGGTCTCATTTTCAGTCTCACTGTGGTTTCAGATCAACTGTATATATATAAAAGAGTGAAAACCCTGTTGTTCGGCACCTGGAGACTTTGCTAAACTAGAACACCAGCATTTACCTCAGATGTTTAAATGTTAGCCTGAGCGATTAGCTAGTTTGCACTACACGTCTGAGGTAAATGCTGGTGTTCTTTGACATGTTGTCTCATTTCCAGTCAATACGTATTTCCATCTATGAGACATGACGTTTGGTTAGCAGTCATGCTAAGTGGCCTTTTTTTTTAAAACTATTTCCTCACACATCTGAGGTAAATTTTTACTAATTTTACTATTTATTGAGGTAAATATTACTGATATTAACAATTTCCAACACTATAATAATATTTTTTGCATATAAAAACAATCAATCAAAAACATTTAGAAAAGACACGTAAATGAAATGAAATAAACAGACATTAAACCTCAATTAACCTTAATTTATGATTCCTTTTGGCACCGGTTGTTTTTAACAACTAAACTGAAAGCGGCTCCGTTTTCTTCTTGCTGCCGTGATGGATAACATTGTTGATAGCCATGGTGCTACGTCTTCACTAAATGCTGCACAAAAAACACAAAAGAAATATGTAAACTCACTTCGCTTGGTTTTCCACTGGCACAAAAAACTTTTGAACATCTCCTGGATGTACGCGCAACTCAGTCGCCGTTCGGCTCGGTTTGTTCACTCGTATGCTGAAATTGGTTTCCATGCCCAGGTAAATTTCTTGCAAGATTTCAATTGTTAAGGCGAAAATTCTTAAGGCGGGGGGGCGTTCATATGCAGAGGTACCACTGTTTATCTAAATGTAAGCTAACTCCGTTCTCATTGTAGTTGTTTTGAATGTTTTCTTAAGCCCTATTCGGACGGGACTAGTTTTCCAAACGACGTTTGAGTTAGAATTTTTTTCAGACGACGTCTGTCATT
>JAQMYL010000033.1:1649558-1661743 GCA_030014365.1 Clarias pachynema | reverse complement strand
TATTGGTGCGCAAACTTGAATACCGGCGCGCTAGAGATAGTACGGTAGTTCACGTTGACCAAAACACAAAAGAAAACACGTTTTTGAAAAAAAAAAAAGGCAATCACAGACATTCGCATTCGGACAGGATTAGATTTCTCAGAGGACCCCCGAGTTTTTACAGAAGTCGTGTGAGAGAAAGACAGACATGGCAGATTCGGACGGGATTAAAATCGCAAAGTACGTCTGTGAAACAGAAATTCCTCTAATGACCCCCTGTAAAACTAGTCCCGTCCGAATCCGGCTTTAGTAATTAATCAACATCTCTGAGGTAAATGTTGAAGGTCTGGATGGTTCTGTGTTCTTTCTGTGTTAATTTTATTTTAGTGTCGTTTTTGCTTTGATGTTGTTAGATTTGGTAGCTAGCAAAATAATACGCTTTAGTCAGTAGCCTAACAATAGTGCTCTTTCAGCATTTTTTTAAAATACCTTTCTCTTTCTCTCTCTCTGTGTGTGTGTGTGTGTGTGTGTGTGTGTGTGTGTGTGTGTGTGTGTGTAGGGCGCTGCAGGTCCCTGTGACTGATTACTCCTTTGAGGATTGTCAGTTGGCCATGGCGGAGGGACAGCTTAGACTGCCAGTGGACACGAGTCTGCTAGAGTTCGCCCGACTTGTCCGCAGACTGGGGTGAGACACACACCCTTACACACTCTCTTTCTCACACACACACACACACACACACACACACACACACACACACACACACACACGGTCACACCACTGACTCATAACTTCTCTTACTAGTTTATTTAAGAAAGAAAATACTCAGTTTTGTGGAAGTGTGTCGATGAGTGGTGTGATGAAGCAGAGTTAATTTTACATCCCTGAAGTTGAATATTTTCCCTAATCTTCTAGTCCCCCCGCCCCCCCCTTCAGTTCTACAGAAACCCTAAATCATAAACTCCACTGTGATAAAAACTTACTCCAGTCTTGATATGCTTACAAATTCCTGACACTGGAGACTCCTTCCCTGGTTGTTACATTTCAGTACGTGTGTGAGTTTTAGTAATCTGTCGAATTCACTAGGCGTGATACTGTACAGTTGTTGTTATAGAAACGATAACATGAATCATAACAGATTAATATGAACCTGCTATGTCTAGAATTAAAGGGTTGAATTTATGTATGTTGTACATTATTTTCTCATCTGTGTGTGTGTGTGTGTGTGTGTGTTTGTTCAGGCTGAAGCGGGAGAAGAGTGAGATTGAGGATTACAGTCGGAGAGCGTGGGAGCTGCAGGGAATAAAGCAGAACGCTGAGCAGTTCGCTCGCTTCCTGAAGCAGCCGCTGTCCAACGTGCTGCGCGACATGTTCGCCCTGTTCGACGAGGTCAGTACCTCGGTTATTATCATTAACTCCTTTTCTTATGCACTTAGTCATCGGGGTGTGATAATAGGGTTTGTGTAAATGACTTTAAATTCGTCTGCTGTCACTTGGCGAACAAAGATCTAATTCGGATCTCTTTGAGACAAAACTGTGTGTAAATGTTTTGGTAAAAACGAATAATTTTCTATAAATAAATTCTTTATGGGTGCACCTGGGTTATGTATTTTTGTTATTGATAAAAATGGTGTGCTTTCTGCACTGTGTAGCCTTTTTTTTTTTTTTTGTCTTTCTATCTAAAATCATGCTCATGTCTCGCAGCACGACGAGGGTTTGATGGACGTGCGCGAGTTTGTCATCGCCTTCTCCGTAGTGTGCAGACCCGCCAAAACGCTGGAGACCATCGAGCTCGCCTTCACGGTGCGTGTGTGGGTGTGCGGGAGTGTCTTGTTTTGACACTCGTCAGGTTTCTCAATATGACGGTTTGGGCCGGACAGGCCACGCCCACTAGAGATCGAACGCATTGAGATCATATTTGAGACGGTGTTTCCCCCTTGTTCTTTCCGGGCTCAGATGTACGAGGAGGAGGAGGGAGAAGGAGTAACAGAGGAAGAGCTGGAGTGTATCCTGCACACGGCCCTGGGAGTGACAGAGCTCCGAGTGTCTCGACTCTTCCGCGCCATCGACGTGGCAAACAGTGGAAGAGTGACGTTTGGTAAGAAAAACAGGAAGTTTCAGGACCAGCCGTGACACGTGTAGGGCCAAATCACGTTATCACGTTGCACGTTAGTGCCAAATCACAGTAGGCGGAGCTAAAATGTACTGATTGGCAAGTTGGTACAGAGACGTGTCCGTCTACTAGATCGTGTGCTAATCAGCTATGATTATGTAAAAAAAATTACATATAAACTGATTCAGCTAGTGACTTAAAAAAAAAAAAAAGGTTTTTCATCGTTACAGGTTTTGTTCCTATAATCCCCAATAACCAAAAAGTATTTAACTATTGTGTTTTTTGGCCAGTATATAGAAAGAAAGAAATTATCCAAAAGTGCTTAAATTTTGAGAATGTAAATATTTAGATACTAGATACACAATATCGTAACTATAATTAAAAACTTTAGTTGAACCTTTAATTCTGTTTGAAATCTTTAACATTCCCAGTATGAATTAAGCTGTAAAAATTCAAGCTGTAGTTAATTTTTTATTGTTTATTTATTTACTTATTTTTATCAGTTTTGAAGATGGGACCAATAAAATGATTTGGAGTAGTGATAATTATGTAAATACAATTGTACACACTGAATGAACTTGTATTGAGTTATATTGAAGTATGTATATTGAACAATATTGAAGTTTTTCATCTTTTTTAAATTGTTCTCTTTATAACCATAACATTTAATTATCATCATTTTTTTTTTTTCCATTCACACTTTCTGACAGAGATGTTCAGGAGTTTTGCAGAGCAGCAGCCCGATTTCGCAGAGGAGTTCCTGTACGCGGAGAACACGAGCTTCTTCAGCAACTTCCTGTCGTTTGGCGTCGTCTCCAACAGCTTCTGCGCCGACTTCTCCCCCAACGAGCGTCAGAAGAAGGCCAATTGAAGAACGTCAGGTCCTGGATGAAGAGTCGAAAATGAGCCAGTGCGTGAAAACAAAGTTTACTCATGACGCTCATATTCTTTTATTACTAATTTTTCATGTTTCTTTCCGATGTTTCTCCTCTTTTTTGCATATCCAACAACCAATGAAAAGGAGGAGGCATGATTTCAGACAACTTTGCATAAGATCTAAATCATGTTTGAATTCCAGAAAACACATTCAGGTTTTAGACAGTAGCTAGCTTAAGTCATGTTGCCTAATTTTTTTTTTCTTTTCTATTAAACATGTTTTTGATGTTAGTCATCAATCACAGTTATGTATCATTGTCATATATATATATTTTTCAAGAACTTGTGTAGCTAGCATTTCAAGCACCGAATCAAAATCTTTATTGCAGTGAGAAGATCTGGGTTTCTATTTGTTTCACTCTTCCATGAGCATCTCGTTCCTCTTTTCCACATTTCTGAGAGCTGATCGATGCTGGTTTCCGCATCACAATTTACTTGAAATCTGAGCACTTGTTTAGTTTTCATGTTTGAAATGCTGGAACTGAAAATAGAACAAAGTCCAAATCAGACTTTATATATTAAAAAACAAACTGTAGATGCCTTTCATTAGTGTGCATGAGTTTGATGCTTGCTATCACAGTATTATAATTATTATCGTTATTGTTGTTATTTTTATACTCTCGGATCTGAAAGCACCGGTGACCAAAATCTGATTTTTATCATATCTGAGGTGCCGAACGATCCGACTCGTGTGATTTCACCTAAAGCCTTTCTTAGCCTGTCTTTTTTTTTTTTTTTTTTTTTTTAATGTCATTTTGAGATTTCATTTCCTTTTAAAGCTCAGGGTTTTGGTCAGAGGTTAAAGTTTGCGGTCATGTCTCTTGCACATTGGCAAGTGGGGAACAAAAAATAATAATTCGCTACAAACTTGTGCCAATATTAGTTTTGTATCACAATAATGTCCATTATTATCCTTATTAATATTCTGTGATGTTGGACTGAAAACAGATGCACGGTCTTACAGTCGCTCATTCCTCATTCGAGTACACAGTAATGACAATCTTAACGAGCATCTAGTCATCTTTCTGTAACTTAAGATTAATTGTAAATAATTTGCAACCATCAGAGAAAAAAGAATTGACAAACACCAAAAAAAAAGGCAAAATAGCTTAAGTATTTTTTTTTAGTTAGTAGTGAAAAAAGTAAAATTGACATACTTTACTTTTTATATTATTCTTACCATTATCTATCTTACTATTCTAATTTAAATCTTAAGAGTTAAAAACTTGCTTGTATTAAATTTCTATATGATTCTGTAAATTTTTAAAAAATTTGTTTGTTTAAAAAGTGCTCAGTTAGCTAACTAATGCTAGCTAGCAAAATCCATGATCTATTTATTTGCGCAAATTTTAACATAGCTTTTGTGTTTACCACCGGAACAACATTTGACAAATAAAAATTTAATATTTTGAAAATATTACAAAATTTATTTCTTGCTTATGGTCATATTACAATTGAATGTAAATGGAGAAACTTATAAATTCTATTCGAAAGAAAAATGCAAGTTTATTGATGTTTTTATTTTTATAATTATTATTTATTGTTTTGAATCAGAACATGTACTAATAGCAAGTTTTTGCCAGAGTAAAAAATAAATAAATAAATACATCTGCTTTGAGACTGTGACCATTGTTAAAAGCTCTATATTAAAAAATTATAAAATAATAAATTTAATTGTATTTATTAGCTAGGTCAAGATGTTGGCAGCTATGAGACACACAGATAGTTTTATGTAAATTTAAAAATAATATTTTATGTTTAAAATATGCCTTGAAGTTCACCTTGGTTTAAGTTTTGACTTAAACCAGTAAACCTTGGACCAGTACAGACAAGATTGTAATAATATCGGACACCCCGTTTGTGTAAATTATCAACAAATTATCGTGATAGGAAAATTAAATATTGGCACACGTATTCACATTGCGATCTCTGTGAGAGAAACAGAAAAATAAAAAATAGTTGTTGTTAATACCAGAGTCCAATATTTAACTTGTTTTTTTGTACGTTAGAATTGGAGACCAAAAACTTTTCACATTCGCTCATGAAATAAATTTTATGTACTTTTTTTTATTGAACTTCAGATCTGTAAATTAGATTTGGCTTCAAACTTCTGTGTGCCCTGGGAACAATATTCTACCTTAATCTTTATTCTATGATTAGCAAACAGACACGCAAACTCTGTTTCTAAACTAACCTTGCTTTTCATGTTTTGTTTAGTTTTCCTCAATAATTATAATATGATTTTTAAAGAATTCGTGCAACATTTCCCCCAGATTAAATAATTAACTTAAGAACAAAATTTATTTAGGAAATTAATCAGCTGTGACACAATTATATAACTTTAATAGTAATGACAAATTGTTGGTAGTTATCTACGTAGTGACAGAGTTTAGTCTTCTTTCAGCTGCTATGTTTTTGGTAATTTTGCTGCTTCAATAAAATACACAACACGAAACGGGGTGAACTACATGAATTTTAGCCCTGAGCAGCGCCAGAACCCAGACATCACAAGATCAGAGGTTTGTTCATTTCTGCTGTTTTTTTCCCTTTTTTGTGTTTTATTTTCTGGAGCAAAAATGTTAAGTTGCCGACTGAAAGTGTTTGTTTTCTTTGGATTTTTTTTTCTCCCTTCCTTTTAATTCCCATGTTTGATATTTATATGTTATTATTTTTATTTATTTTATTTTTCTTACAGCTGACTTCCTCACAATGTGAAATTTTCCAGAAGTTAATTTAGAACTTTCATGACAGACCATTTTATTTTTACTTTTAGTTTGTACTTTGTTTTTGGATTTGTTTTACTTTTGGAACATTTTAAAAGATGTCCCATTTCCAGTGATACTAACTTTTTTTTTTTAATTTCTGAATTGAACATTCTGTATGAATCTGTAGGTTTTTATACCTTTTAAACAATCATTACATGTGTTTCTTTTACTACTGACATAAAGCGACCGTATCCCTTTTTATACGTCACATTGGCTGATAGTAATGTTTCATAGATTGTTCTTTTTTTTTTCTTTTTCTTTTCTGGGGGGGAGGTTAAATATTTTAGAGTTTTATAAATGTTTGCCCTTGCGCATGAATTACAGTAGGAATGTGTGCTGATACTTGCTCTTATGATTTATCGCAACGCTCGACTCAGTTGCCGGTTGGCTCGCACTCGCACATTTTTTAAAACAGTACTGTGATATAACTCTCAATCAATGTGCAGTGGTACCTCGGCATACGAATGCCCTCACTTAGGAAATTAAGAATTGAAATTTTGCAAGAAATTTGCATCGGCATACGAAGCATTTTCGGCATACGCACGACCGAACCGACCTGAACGCCGGCCAAGCTGTGCTTACGTCCGGGAGCTGTTCAAATCGTGTTTGCATCAGTGGAAAGCCAAACGAAGCGAGTTTGTGAATTTTACGAAAAGCTGTTTTGAAAGTCAACCCACGATACCAACGTTGCCTTCGGCATGCGTTCAACAGCTCCTTGATTTTATTTTATTTTTTTTAAATATTGTTCATATTTTTGGGTTGCTGGAACAGATTATCTTCATTTACATTAATTGCTTTTGGTAAATTTGTATTGCAATACGAATTTTCGCCTTAAGATGATCTCCCTGCCCCCCTCACTTCATTTGAGAAAGGTCCTCAGCTGATTTTAATATTGCAAATGTATGGTATAGATAATTAGTGATAAGCACCTTTGGGAAATATGAAAGTTTGTCTCTATTGCCGCGGAGACATTGTACCTCTGACGGAAGTTGTGCTGTATTAATGCAGACTATTATTATTATTATTATTATTGTCTGAATTATTATTTTAGGTCGGATCGGGTACCTCAGGCTTTGGGTTCTTTATTTTCCCAGCGTGAATGTACAAAGTGAATGTACAGACAATCCGTCACTCTATTCCGTCCTCGACGTGCTTCCTCCACACCCCGCCCATTTTTTCTTTCCACCTCAAGCGTATGACGGGACGGAAACTTGTATGGAAAATCATTCTTTTGTGCACTTTAGACTCTTTTTAGGTTCTCTTCATTCCTTCAGCTGGGAAGAAGTGTGTGATGGTGTGTGAGGACGGTTGCCATTGTGAGGACGGTGATAATCCCCACCTCGCCCACTGGTTTAACAAGATGGACTTGTTTTGCATTTTATCCTTTCAGTTAATTATGTACTACAGGTTAGGCCAGAAATTAATAATTTGTGACCGCGTTTATGTCCAATGTCACTTTTTACGACCAAAATGCTGGAGGTAGCGTTGCCATGTTGTCTGTGTGACGTCTAAAACGTAACATTTTTACTTCGCTCCTGGTGATAAACACATTTGTTAATAAGTCTGTGCAGTTAAGCTTGCTATGTACAAATGATTTAGGCGTGTGGTTGTACGGTTCCTAAGAAACAACCAAATTACTGAATCGAATCTGCAACATGACATTCGAAACAACTTTGTTCTCTGGCGTTCTCTATTTCGAATTTTATGCCATTATTATATTTCATGTTTACATATTATATTTTGTATGCTGCATTAGCAAATTTAAAAATGTGCAAATCAATCAATTTATGGCCATAAAAAGTGTCAATTTTACCACTTTTACCACCATTTCCCCCGCCAACGTTTGCCCAAATACATTAATCTGCAAAGAGACCCAAAAGAAATCATTGTAGATTTCTCTTTGGCTCCACTGAATAGTCGTCTAAGGTGCAGTCGACATTGAATTAAAATAATAAAAAAAATTTTAAGCTGTATGGCTGCATGATGATGCAAAATTGCAAGCTTTACTCCCTAAGGTTTGGTTGATGTTAAAAGTAAAATTCACTGATTACGTACAAGTTTTGCAATCGGCCACCGTCCTCACACACTACTTCCATTTCTGAAGCATACGATGAGACTTTGTATGCGTTTCTGAACGCATCCCAAGAATGTTTTACAGATATATCAAAACCGTCTTCACTGCCAGACAGATGATCAGATTATCACCATAGACACCGAACAAACCCCATGCATGGATGATTATCAGGCGCCAGAGGTCTTGAGGGACACACACTGCCTGTTTTTTGCCGCTTCGAACTCCACTGAGAGTTCCAAGTGGCTTCCATCCAATCGTGTCCATTACTGTAGGTTTCCTGAGAGCTGAAGACGAGGGACTGGCTCTGTCTCTCTGATGGCTCTGGCTTTTTATTTTCTAAGCTTTTTTTTTTCCATGAAATGTTTCTCCACATGTCTTGTTTTGACTGCCATGTAATGACTTATCATTCCAACCCTTGAATAATAATAATAAAAAAAAAACATTTCACAACGAAGGACGCCTCCCTGCTTGTTTACAAAATGAATAATTTGCTAATTAATACGCTTGATTAGGGGACATGTGGGTAAAATTCACCTCTTTGTGGCAAGGTGACTTGAGAGATTCTGGTTCATGTTAACCTACAGCTAAACGTTTTGAGAATGACAAATATTAATGTTCAAGTCTGCTGCTTCAGTGTTTTTAGGTATTTTTGTCAAATGTTACTACACATACTGTAAATGGTCTCAGAATGGTTTACTGTAGGCATGACACAGGGCTGATGGTCGAGCTCACCTTCATACATTTCAAGGAGGGCAGCAAAGAAGCCACCTCTCTCCAGGAAAAACATTAGTGACGGACTGATCTGCTGAGGATTGGGGTAAAATTATTTTCTCTGATGAATACTTCTTGTCTATTTGAGGCATTCGGGAAAAAAAACCCAGTCATGCTAACAGTAAAGCTTCCTGAGACCATTCATGTGTGAGGTCGCTTCTCAGCCAAGAGAAGTTCGCTCACAATTTTTCCTAAGTACACAGCCATGAATAAAGAACGAAACAAAAACATTCTCCGAGAGCAACTTCTCCCAACCATCCAAGAACAGTTTGGTGATGAACAATGCCTTTTCCAGCATGATGGAGCTCCCCACCATAAGGCAAAAGTGAAGTAGCTCAGGGAACAAAACATCGAAATTTTCCATTGCCAAGAAATTCCCCAGACCTTAATCCCATTGAGAACTTGTGGTTGATCCTGAAGAGGCTTGTGGACAAACAAAACCCCACAAATTCTGACAAACTCCAAGAATTGATTATATAAGAATGGGCTGCACCATCAGTCAGGGTGTGGCCCAGAAGTTGATTGACAGCATGATGGGGAGAACTGCAGAGGTCTTGAAAAAGATCAACACTGCACATACTGACTCGCTGGATTAACTTAATATAATTGTTAATAAAAGCCTTTGATGCTTATGAAATGCTTGTAATCATACTTCAGTAAACCAGAGTAACATCTGACAAACAGATCTAAAAACACTGAAGCAGCAGACTTTGTGGAAATTAATGTGTCATTCTAAAAAAACTATCTTAATCCTATACGTCTCAAGCCTGACACTCGTTGGATAAAGTGTGTAAAGACAATCCTATTTGTTTGAAGGTAATTTTCCAGAAATAGTTAAACCAACTGATCTGAAATCAACATTTATTCTCTGGTTAAATTCTCTGAGGTCACTGAGATGCTCTGTTGCTGTCACACCTGAATGAACAGAGTGCACCATCTGGCTGGTGAGTGTGTTCTTCATAAACACCAGCACTCCTAGTAAATCCCTTTAGAACCTCTCGAAGGGTTCTTTATCCTCCAGTGTTTGTAAAAAATCCCATGTTTGAGTTTAAGAAAAGATTTTAAAACCCCTTCTGATACCTAGAACATTTATTTAGGAGTGTACCTTCACATCAGACCACTGGCGCCACCTGCTGGTGAAGAGGTTTGTGTGCGTGTGTGTTTTAGAACTTTTTGGGGAAGGTGCTGTGTGTTCTGAGACTCAGGAAAAATGCAAATCTGGGGACCTGGAGGAGGCAGGTGGTGTCAGATGGGGGCGCTCTTTGGCATAGCAGTGTTTAGAACACAGGAGGAACATCTGCTACACACGCCTGAGTGGTTAAAAGAAGTTCATATTTAGATCATGTTATAATCGCAATAACGAATTAGTAAAATCATGTAAAACTTGTAGTGTTAGTTTGCAAGAAGTTTACGAACCAAATACAAATTTCTGCCCGGTAAAGTTCACTTAGTAGTAATAATAATAATAATAATAATAATGAAGCACTAATAATAAATCTTCAGGCAAGAAGCTGATCCAAAACCACAAATTTTTTGACAAGCAGTTATATACAAATAAATGAGTAAAAGAAAACAGTGTGAAAAAGTGTGCAGACATAAAAACATTACAACAAATAAGGCTGCTATTAAGTCAAAGTCAACTTTGTTGTCAATTCTGCTACATGTACAGTGCATACATATAGAAAATCAAAATTACGTTTCTCTCAATCCTCGTTACAAATAACATTGGAAGAAAAGAAAAGAAAAAAACCTTAAATAACACAAACTTAGAGAACAACCGAGGTAAGAGGTAAGGTCCTTAAGGTAATTGCTATCAAAATGAATAACGACATGGAAATGTTCAAGTACACAATAAATAAGAAAAATACATTTTTAAAAAATCGTTTTGTGCAGCCTGTACTTTTAGTATGCTAATTAGGCTCCACCCCCTTCCATGGCACTGTAATCATCATGGCGGACACAGAGCCACCTCACAAAAAAAGACACAAGCTTTTCACTGAATCTGTCAGGAAAAATCTCCACTGGTTTGGTCTGACACCTTGTCATGTGACCGTTGCATTTGCATACTCGTTAATATTCATTAGCGTCTCCCAAAGATGGGCGTGTCCACAGGATCATCCTTGTCTGTATTCAGTTATACTGTATTTGTAACACTGTATTTGACTTTATTTTATTTTTTCCTCTTCATTTTAACACACATTCTTACACATGTAATACACATGTTGGGAACCGTGTGTGGTCTGTGTCAATCTTTAAAACGATTTTTTTTTTAATGGAAAAAAAAAATGGTGCGTCTCTGCCCCCTAGTGGCCAGACATGAACATTTTTTTTATTTATTTATGTTTTTCCACACTTAAACACTGACAGTCGGTGTGATGTTTGTTTGTTTCTCAAGAAAAATAAGATGAAGACACATTACACAAAAGGTCAGTGATTCTAAAGATCATGTCAATTCTCAAGATAACAACAGAAAAAAACAAAAATGTGAACAGAGTGTGTGAGGCCTTCTACAGGATTTGGCCTAAATAAATTATTATTATTATTATTATTATTATTATTATTATTATTATTATGTTTTAATGCCTTAATTCCTGAGGTTGAATAAAGTGAGATGAATTAGGTGTGTATTTTTGAAGGGTGTAACTCTGTGTGTATGCCCCCTGGTGGTCAAACCAGAATATGCAGACACTGTAAAATCACTGGTGTATTCAGTGTAATGTAACACTAATTAAACAAAGGGCCATTTAGAGCTGTGCCAATAAAAGTTATATATATATAAATATATAGCATCAAAGCCTTTAAGAAAGCAGTAGATGGAAGATGACTAATGCAAATCACTATGTGAAATCTGACTGTGCCAAACAACCAATCACATCGCTCCAGAACTAACTGCTTTCATGTTAGCGTGGAGTTAATGCTTAAAAATCCAACTTAACATTTTCTGTATTGATACAATTTTCGTTTTCATGAGTTATCCATCCATCCATCCATTCATCCATCCATCGATCACTCATCTAGAAACCTCAGTAGTCCATCTAGGGTCCGTGGAGGCAGATAGTGACCATTGTATTTATTCCCATTGTACGACCATGGTGAGACCTCCAGTCAATATTTACATGCGCATTCACTACAGGCAATTTGGGAACGCCAATTAGCCTAATCTGCATGTCTTCAGACCGTGAGAGGAAACCAGAGTACCCGGAGGAAACCCACCAAGCACTGGGACAACATGCAAAAACATGCACACAGACCCCGAGGGGGGAATCGAACCCAGAACTTGGAGGTTCCAGGTGACAGTGCAAAGTTATAGATCTATTTATCCACCTATCTAAACATTAGTTGATGTACACTATAATTGATTAACATGGACGTCCATGAAAATTCGATGAATTCAGCATTTATTGCATTGGCTGTCCAATGTTAATGTTTTGACTTTCCAATGGTAATGTTTTTCTTTCTTCATGGTGTAGCTTCCAGGGCCCGTATTCACAAAGCTTCTTAAGCCTAAAAGTTGCTCCTAGTGACGAAATTCTAAGAAAATTCTTAGAA
>JAQMYL010000033.1:1583050-1594138 GCA_030014365.1 Clarias pachynema | reverse complement strand
TTCCTGTATATTTTGCGATTTCTCCAGATTGTAGATTTCTTGCAGTGTCTTTCTGGATTTGTCCAACAGGAATCAGAAATGAAAGGTTTTAAGATGAAAGATCTTAAAAAATACTTCATGGATTAACACCATGAAGGTAAATATATCTGAAGCTCCCCCTGAGCAGGCAGATTTTAAGATTGTTACTGTAAATCGTAAATAAGTAAACAAGCAAAAAAATATGTATATACACAAATATGTGTTCTTTCTTTCTTTCTTTCTTTATGTTGTTGGTGTTTTTTTTTTATTTTATTTTTTTTATCTTTAATCATGACTTGGTAAATGTTTGACCTATGAGATTAAAAAAAAAAAATTTAGCACTTGCACTAGTTTTGTGAACTGAACACATAGGCTAAAAAAAACAAATATTAAAACTCAGTAATTTCCCGGTTGAAATATTAAACAGAAAAAAAAAATGCTTAGTGACTACAGTACACACCCATTTCAGCTTTTTTTCATCTTGTACGTTTCCTTCTCCACTTGGTCTGTCTATCCGTCGGTCCGTCCTTTCAGAGGGGCTGCAGTGGCTTTGGTGACCCTTTGACCTGAGACTCAATACGTGAAGACTAAACAGTGCTTAAACAAACACAGCGCTCATCTTCAGCTCTTTAGCATCATGCTAATTTCACTGATATGTAACGCAGTGCTCGTGCAGTAAAGCAATAAACCAGAAGTCTGAGCAAACACGCGAGAGATAAACCTATAGATTTATACGTTTCCTGTTTACTGTTATACACAGACGCACAGACACGAGACTAACAGATCACTATCGTCGTGTGACAGATCGTCGTCGTATGCTAAACTTTGCTTTTGGGGCAGTTTGGTCAGTAACTGGTACAGCACATACTGTAGGAAGTCGACGTATACGGCTACTAATTCTTATAATTTTTTTATGATCGACATTTTGCTAGAATTAATCCAGAATGCAGTAGAAGTTCTTTCTAGCTTCTTTTCCTATTTCCCCATTTGTTAAATAAAAATCTAATTTCATTTTACTAACTTTTGTCTTGTGTCTTTTTTTTTTGACTTTTGCTTTTTTCCCCTAATTCTTTTCCTTTGTCCTTCCCATTGTCTTTGGTTATTCCTTTTGCCAGTCGCCTTCTCTCTGTTCAATTTTTCATTCATCGTTTCATGCTTTCTTTCTGCTTGTGTTTTGATTTCACTGTCATCTGCCTTGTCAAAAAATGCTACCATAGCATGAATTGAAAATGTATGGGTAACATACTCTGATAGACAAGCATCCCCATCGAATAGCGCTCCCAATATATAATTAACCAAATGAAAGAAACAATTCCAAAGCTGGTCGGTTGTCTCATGTGCAGATCCGTTAAGTAGCAAAAAACAAATAGGTAGCAGGAATTGGCAGAAAACCTGGCTTCAGTGAAGTGGGCGTGGCTTCCAAGTCTACAGAGACAACAACTATTTAGAAAGTATGATGTGCTGTTCAAGACTTGTGATCTGTGCTTTTTTTTCAGAGCGGTGTTAAAGTCTAAAACAAGTGCTTCTGCTCCATCTCGAATGAGGTGGAAAAAAAGGAGAAATTCCATTTGCATTAAACAACGTGCTCCTGAATCAGCAAGAGGTCTGTTAGATGCATTAAAATGTAAACGAGTGTCTGATGAGTAACGAAAGCGCTTTGGCTGCATACATTTTAAAATTGTTTATTCGTACACACACAAATCAAATCCTATTTCCACATCAATAAATCAATATCCAACCCGAGCATCAGACACATCACCTCTAACACCACACTCGGCACTTAATAAAAGCCAAAAGCAGACGGCCGAAGTGGCCTCATAGCCGGATGATTCGCTCCTGATGGATCTCGTGCTGCTGAATCTGAGCGTCTGATTACGCGGAGACGACGGACAGATTGTCGTATCTGAAACGGATATCTGCACCTGAGCACGATGGGGTAAAGACAAATTACCCCAGGAAAAAGGTAAAAGCTACTTTATCTTGGATTGGGATGCGGCCTGTTGCACGAGAAAGACCATAAAGCTAATGCGTACAAAGAATTAATCTAAACAAGATTAGTCTAGACATAAATACATACAGTAGCTATGGATTAAAAAAACACTACATGTGGTGCTGTGGTGGGAAAGTGATCGACTTCTGGGTGGTTATAGTAAAACTGCTTCATCACACTCCAACAGTGGTGATTTTTAAATGTTTTGTCCTTTAAAAAGTATTTTACATGAACAAACAAAACTGCAGTTAAGTGACGTTTACAGTTTTCTTTTCTTCTTCTTCTCTTCTAACAGCTAATCTCTATCAAACCTTTTAATAAAGCACATCACAAACAGGAGAATTTAATCCGTAGTGCTACAACATGCATGACTCTGAAATGAAGGTCTTTGTGTGTGTGTGTGTGTGTGTGTGTGTGTTTGGATGAGGACCTGCTCTTGTTGGATGTACGTGCTGACCCCATCATGGCTCCTTGTCCTTTTAGGGAGTGTGTGTGTTCAGCGCTCGTGTTGTCACCGCGCCCTCGTTACAAAGCACTTTAGGCTGCATGAGAGCCGAGTGTAAACTGTTATTGCACAAACAGCACTTAGGCCTCATTTACAGTCTCAAAATATAAACATAGAAATATAATCCACTACACACACATACACCCGCACACACACACGCACACACACGCACACAGATGTTACCAGATGCTTGCTTGGCTTGTTTTCCCGCTTTCATGATGACTTGAGGTTTGAAAGGTTTAAAAAGCAAAAATTCATCATTATTATAACACACAAATATTGTATGCTCTTGGAACAATTCGTTTTCTTGCCGTTTTCAGATACCACATAACTGTCCCGAGCCCTGAAAGATCAAAATACAGTATGATTATCAGTGATAGCAAAAATTTACATAATAATAATAATAATAAGATTTGGGGTGTAAATGTTGCTTACATCTCGACAGGTTTACATGGTAGAACTTTGTACCTTTCATATAGAGTGTATTTAGTTATTTTTATCAGTACTAAATGAGATTGTGCCGATATACAGTACGTTATTTAAACTGTTGTTAGTAGAACGCAGCAGTCAACGCTAAACTTAATTAAAGTGAAATTTGATTTGCAAGAAGGTCTGTGTTATTAATTTAACACCAAGTCTGGAAAAAAAAAAATTAGATATTTCCAAGATGTTTTCCCCCAGTTTGCACACTTTAATTTTTTATTACTTCCAACTTAGTTCTACTAAAATTATGATTTTGCTTAACAGCTCATAGCATGCTGTCCATGTCCATGTGTTACACGGATAACTATAAACCTACACCGATCATGGAAGAAGCACAAAAACATCTAAAAATAGCAAAACTGACCTCAGTTATTTTATTAAATGAATAAGAATATGCTTCAAATGATGAAAAATAAAATTTTGCTAAATAGTTTAACTGCAGTTTCAAGTAAGGCACATTTAGAGTCAAGGCTACGTACAGTGACGTGACTTTTTACACCAACATACGTGAGAAAACTGATGACATTCCTGACATCTTGACTCGCCTTTTTGTGTCAGTGGTGTTAGCATTTCTGTTTCCAGACATACTAGCTGTGTGCCAGTCATTTATGTTGTGTGGGGAATTATTGACACATCTGATGAAAAGGCTATGGATTAAATACTATTCAAATTACACAAGCTAGCACACAGCAGTTAAATGTTTCACACAGTTAAATAAACGCACAGTAAAAACAGTGACTCAGGGGGACATAGTCCATTAACAACTGACTAAACACTACTAAAAGTAGATTTTTGCTAAATATCACACATCTGTTTACAACACATCTCAGGACAGATGTAGACGCGCCCCCTATAGGGCACTGTGTGTTTATACATTTCCCCAAGGTTTACCAGCTACATGCTAGTCAGCAAAATCTGAATTGTAAACCTTATGGTGGATTTTAAGTAGTAAGTTTCCACACATCTGTGGAAAATGTTTAGGTTAATGTTTATGTCAATGTATACAGGACTAAACAGATATGCGCTTACAAATGTACAATTTCACAAGTTACACAAGACACAGCACTTAATATAAGAGATATAATTCACTCTTAGAACTGTTTAATTAACAATAATAATAAAAAAAACTCCATATAACTAAACTTGCCTTCACTAAATGTTAAGTTAAGCACAAACTAGCTGTTAAGGTAAACGAGTGCAAATTTAGAACTACAGAGACTTTTTTTCATATCAGGTCATTTCGAATTTTGCTGACTCATGTGAGGGGGCTCATCTTTTGTCAGGCACTAAAAATGTGTAGTCAGTCAAATGGAGCCTTATTATTTAAAAAAAAAAAAAAAAGTATTAAAATGTTGACATTCATAACATCAGGTTTATTTTTTAGTTATTTATATATTTTTTGAACAATCATAACCCTTTACTATTCTGGAAGAAAATCATTAATTACTTGCTAGGTAGCAAAATCATTTAGCAAGACTGAGCTGTTTTGTATTAATTTACTGACACTTTTGACATATTTATCATGTGCTTTCACATGCTCACAGTGTCTTAAAGCTAGAAAGCTAAAAGGTTAGCCTTAGTCGTTAGCTTATGACAATGTTTTAAAGCCATTCATAACAACTCTAACCTTTAGAATTTGAGCACGTCATCTTACCTTTACAGTATGTCTAAACTCTAAAGTCTATTTGAAGGCTTAGAGACATTCGCATGAACGGATTATGTTGGTTTTGTGTCTCCTTATATTCTGAGCAGATTATTGGCTTGAAGGTGTCAATCACTTTGTTTAGAAACTGTTTTTCTCAAAGAATTTTATTAAACATTTATGCCTTGAAGAATTAACTTGAATGTGATTTTATTTTTATGATCACTATCAAAGTAACTAGCTATCATGTGACAGTTTATCACCTGTCTCTCTCTCATACACACAGATGGGCAAATCAGTTATAAAGCTAACTAAAATGGGGATAGCTCAAATTTCAGATCTGGTAGATATTTAATTGTATTACAGCAGCTTTATATATCAAATTCAAAAGTTCAATGTAAACTTAATCTAAAATAGTATTTATTTTATCCATGTATCCCAGATATATATATATATACTGTATATATAGTCTAAAATATACCTACATGGACCTGATCTTAATTCCCAAGGCTCAATTAATACTGAATCAGAACATTTCTATAAAGCTAATTGGGAAATTAATAAAGAGGTATTAAACTAGCACTTGTTTCTTCTATTCTTGAGTGATGATGCCATCTTGTGGCCATTGAAACACAGTGAAAAATCAGTTGTCAGTATTTCTCAACCCAGGACCTGAAGAACCCACTGACCTGGACATTTTAGTGTTACTCTGCTCTATCACATTCCGCGCTGAGAACCAGTGGACCGAATGAAGAAAATACTTGTACTTTATAACTTCCATGGTGCTAAACAGGAGACTTTAGTTTTCTCTTACTTTTTAGCAAACAGTCTCGATGATTCCGTGCAGAATGAATGTCAGCACTTGATTTTTACACTGTTTTACATTTTATTTCTTAAAACTTCAAATACTGTGTGTCATTTCATACAGTTCATAAAAAGCTTTCTCATGCCTACAAGACACTTTATTGGTGGTTTATGTAAAGTATCCACTATGGCAACAAAATGCAAGTCTGTAGCGAAAAAGTTCACTACTTTTGCTTAGACCTGCTAGCCGTGTTGATGAAGTAAAGGGTTATATAGGATGAGAAAAACATCCATACAATTAAATTACAACACCATCTTGGAATGAAATGTCAGACCCATGCAATGCTGTTCTTATGTTCCACCTCCACACACACACACACACACACATGCACACACAAAACCAGCAAAACGCTCATGTGTATAACATATTGTAACTAAAGCTAACACTTCTGTCAGAGTTAATAATCTTTACTGTGGATAATTCTAGCATGTAGACGCACTGCATACGTCCTGCTGATGGATGATCTCCCAGAAGGCCTGAGTGTTACAGCATCACAGGTCTTGTGTGGATCATACAGCCGTTAGAGACCAGCGTGGCCATGGAGCCAAAACTCAGCAAAAATAATCTGGGTCAGAGTGCCAACGTTTAATAATCCCCCGGGGTGCAGTATCTGGCTCGGGCTTCCAGCTTTAACACTCAGTGAAGATCGTCCATCTGACGTACTGCGAAGCGCTAACATTCAGAGAACTGATCACTCTCTCATCTGTTCTGATGCTTTTGTAATATCGTATGATGTTACATTTAATTTGTATCCTGGTATTGCTCCAAGGTTCATCTTGACTTTTTTTTTTTTTAAACTATATTTCTGTTGCCAAATTTCTTATTATTTTCTTTTTGCTATTACTTTGGTTTTTAGTTTTTATATTATGTTGTTTCTTTTAAAGTTCTTATCTTTTCATTCTTAAATCTTTAGTCTCTTGTATACTGGAGTTACACTGTAATGTGGTTGAACTGCTCAAGTGAAGTAGTTTACAGAAGATTTCAAGCACAGTACGCTGATGAGTCTCTTAGCTGCAGGAAAACATCTGAACTTTAAACAAGGCCGTGCATCTGTGAATGACGATCCTATTATATACTGAAAAAAAGGAGCTTACTAAATAATTCTTTTGATTGTGTAAAGCTGCTTTGAGACAATGACAATTGTTAAAAGCACTATACAAATAAAATTGAATTGAATTGAATTGAATTACTCATAACCCTGGTCTGTTACTGTGCACCATCAAGTCCCACTTTGACTTGAACACCCCGCAAATATTGTTGCAAGGTTTTTATGCATGTTATTCGAGAGTTAAAAAGTTTGCCATTTTATTTAGTTGCTTTTTTTAAAATTATGCTCGTCATGATATATTGCTCCAGTATTGCTGTTAAAATGTTTATCCCTACAGTACTTAGAAAAGATTTTCCTTTCTCACTTTTTAGTTGTTGCACTAAATCATGGTCAATATACAATATGGGTTTGTTTTGACACGAACAAACAAACGATTCTTTCAGGTTAAAGTGAAAACACACATTTCTAAAATGTAAATCTCTTAAATATAAATATCATGCATAAAGTTGAGACTGCGAACATATTCACCCACTTTAAAGCAGCTCAACTCAGGATTAGTGAAATGTGCAGTGAATGTGTTTCACGTGATTGCAGTATAAAGACAGCTGTACCTAGAAGGTCCAGTCACTGGGGAATCCGTTTTCTTGGCTACATAAAGATGAACACTCCAAGCCGTTAGGGAGGACTACAAGAAAATTTCTAAATCACTGATTATCCTTTGGAGAACTGTTAAATCAGTCATTAGGGCGTATGCTGGCTAGAGTTGGCCTTCCACAAAAAACAAGTAACCATGCAAAAGGGAGACTAGCAAGGGAGGTTGCTGGTATTCTTCATCAGTTGAAGCTTGATGGGAAATTGTCATAGAGAAAGCCGCTGTTGACAAAAAAACTCATTTTCAAACTAATCGTGACTAGAGGCTTTGGGAGATTCTAAAGTCAACTGGAAGAAGGTTCTTTAGTCTAATCAGACCATTTGGCCTTCCAGACCAGATGAGGGATGGCCAACCCTAGACATTGACAGCCATAGCCCTGCATGTTTTCCAATTATCACAGTGCTGATTACCTGGAACAAGTGTGTTCAGTCTATCAGAAGTTGGAAGATACTTTGTCTTTCCCCACTAAATGCTCACAGTAGCACCTCAAATGCCACCCCTGGTCATCACAAACACCATAAAGCATGTTGGTGGCAGCATCATGAAGTGAGGATGCTAATAAAGATTAATAGAGGGTTAAAATGAACTCAGCAAAGTGAGAAGGAGGACTCCTGGAGGACATGATGAAGCAGACTGCAAAGAACTGCAACTTGGGAAAAGATTTGTTTTCAACAAGACAACGACATGAAGCAAACAGCCAAAGCTACAGAGAAATAAAAACAGCAATGTTGGTGCGTCCAAGTCAGAGCCTAGACCTCAACCCAGGACATGAAAAGATTTGGGATGTCAATGGAGCTTCTTGTTAAACCCTTTAAGTAATTTCTTATATTATTAAATTTGTTCATTATACTGTTAAATTATGATTTCAAATAGTTTTATATAGTATTGTTTTTGTTATGTTTATCGTCACTGATATTGCTTTTATCATTATCAGTGGTATAATTAATAACCTGGATCAGTGTATTCAGGTACAGGATGTCTCAGAGCCTCTGTACTGTATGTGTCCCAGATTATTCTTATGTCTCTTATGTAGGCAGGCCGCTTGATTCTCAACACCAGGACAGAGTTTTATTCTGCCGTTGTTACGCGACATGATAAACAGACCGTATTTATGCAGGTCTGAACTCCTGGAACACATTCCCAGTGTGTCCAATTAAACTCAGCCTGCCAGGCAACACACCACCACTGCAACAGACACATTTATACACAAGAGCTGCAGCATTAACGCAGTATTACCACCACATGAGTGACTGTAGAAGAGCACACCTTAAGCTTAAGACTTCACTTAAAACTTCTCAATACTGTATCTTGCTTTTTATACATAACACTTATGAAGGAGTCTCCAGTTCACACTGTAGTTTATCTTTAATGAAAGACAAGGTGCATTTGTCATCTTAACTTTAAGTGAGAAAAGTGAATTGGCTGTAAAGATGAACAGGAACTTCACAAGCTCCTGAGCATGAGAAGTTACTTCAGTATCAGAAAACTGTTCAGCACTTTCTGACCAATCAAACGCTGCACTTAGGGTCGATAAACAGTTCACTGTAGAACAATTACAATGACTTTTAAAAGTGCTTGGAAGTTTCCGTAATGGAATAGATCCTTACACTGGGTTGCTAGGTTGCTAACTATAAGTATCATAAAGGGAAATTTTATAGGGGAAATAACCCTAATATCTAAGACACAGATAGGGCTTTAGTCATCGCTTAAAGATGAAGCCAGTGACTCGGCTGTATGGACATCTAGAGGAAGTTCACTCATGGAAGAAGATTCTTTAGTCTAATCAGACCAAAATTTATGACTTTCTGGCCATTCGGCCTTTCAGACTGGATAAGGGGCCAACCCTAGACATTGAGAGCCATAGCCCTGCATGTTTTCCAATTATCACTGCACTACTCAGTGCTGATTACCTGGAACAGGTGTGTTCAGTCAATCAGAAGCTGGAACATACTTTGTCTTCCCCCACTAAACGCTCATACAAGACAGCAGCATCCATGACCATCACAGACACACCATCCCCACTGTAAAGTACGGTATGGTGGTGGTGGCAGCATCATGAGGTGAGGATGCTAATAAAGGTAGAGGGTATATATTAATACAGCAAAATGAGAGGGTACTCCTGGAGGACATGCTGAAAAAGTCTGCAAAAGAACTGCAACTTGGGGAAAGATTTGCTTTTCAGCAAGACAACAACCTGGAGCTACACAGAAAAGTACTAAAAACAACAAAGTGAATGTTCTGGTGCATCTGAGTCAGAGCACAGACCTCAATCCAGTTGAGGATTTGTAGCTGAACATGAAAAGAGTTGGGATAAACTGCAGTGTGCAGATATAAAGCACTTTTTGTAAGTCGCTCTGGATAAGAGCATCTGCCAAATGTCTAAATGTAAATGTAAATGTAAATATGCAGGGCTGATTAAGGCCCTTCCACACAGGCTACTCAATACTGCAAAGCAGCCAAAGGTGCATCAAATAAGTACTGACATGAAGGGGGTGAATACTTATGCACTCACTTATGTTTTATATTTCTGATCATCAAGTTCATTCCACCACCTAGAACAGAAAACACTAGTCTAGATGCATTAACTCCTCGATCCCTGAAAGATGGCAATTAATTGAAATTATTCGCTCTATATAATTGTATTATTGTAATTAATTGTGGTATATAATTTTTTGTTACACAATTTTTTTTTATTTTTGCTCAGCCGCGCGCACACTCTGAGTATTTGAGGACGTCACAAACTGCTGATGCTTTTAAATCTGGTCTTAAAACTTTTTTACCTTAAATGTTTTTTTTGTTTTTGTAATAAACTCATTCCTACACCTTGCTTTTTATCTGCCCCTCTCGGTGTTTGCCCCAGAGCCGCCTCTCGGAGCGGAGCGTTCACCGGCGTCTCCATGGCAACCTCTGAAAATAACGCAGCGTTACAGAGACTCTCGGCGTCAGTTCAGCGCGCGCGCGCATCGCGGTAACCTCTCCGGTTTTCTTTGATCTTTTAATTGCAGCTAATTAACATGAAGTGATTATTATTATTTTTTTTTTTTTA
This sequence comes from Clarias pachynema, assembly GCA_030014365.1. Classification (NCBI taxonomy): domain Eukaryota; kingdom Metazoa; phylum Chordata; class Actinopteri; order Siluriformes; family Clariidae; genus Clarias; species Clarias pachynema. Next base: position 1,583,889 of record JAQMYL010000033.1, on the reverse strand, counting down.
CAACTGGATGATAATGGAGTGCGCGCGACTACCGTTAGTGACTTCAGACAACTTTCGGATTATCTGGAGTTTAATTCCGCGCGCTTTATTCATCCCGAAATTCAACTTCCGGTCATCAGGGCGGATTTTCTGATTTATTTGTTTTTGCTAATTTTTTTTTTTTTACTTTATACTTTTAAGTAATTACTAATAAACCGTGATGTCAGGTGAGAAGCCCAGTTTCCGCGCGCAGCCGGCGGTGAAGAGCATCTTTGTGTACCGGAACGGGGACGCGCACACGGACGCGCGGCGCGTGCTCATCCACGAGAGGCGCGTGAGCGACTTCGAGACGCTGCTGCGCGAGGTGACCGGGCGCGTGCGCGCTCCGTTCGGCGCCGTGCGCTGCATCTACACGCCCAGGGCCGGGCACCGCGTGCACGCGCTCGAGCACGTGCGCCACGGCGAGCAGTACGTCGCGGCGGGAAAAGAGAAGTTCAAGAAACTCGAGTGAGTGTGAGAGCATAAAGCACGCAGGTTTATTATTATTATAATATAATAAGTAAATATATAAATAAATAAATATTATGTAATTGTTAATACATTTAAATGATGATGCTGGACACCTCAGGAACAGTAAAGTTAGACTATAAATTAGAAATAGTAAAAACATGTTAAACATGTTTCTGTTAAAATAAGAAAATATCAAACTCAATATCAAAAAAGGAAGCATGATATCTATATTAATAAAATTTATATACAGTACAGGCCAAAAGTTTGGACACTCCTTCACTCATTCAATGTGTTTTCTTTATTTTCATGAGCATTTACATTGGTAGATTCTCACTGAAGGCATCAAAACT
>JAQMYL010000033.1:1485823-1499385 GCA_030014365.1 Clarias pachynema | reverse complement strand
GGTCCGTTCGTATCTGTGGAACTTTGTAACTCGAATGTTTGTAAGTTAGGAACTATCTGTATTGTTTTGAACTTATTATTATGATTGCTGGAGTAATTCAAATCATGTATAGTAAAGGCTGAGTTTAAACACACTGGTATTATTCACTGTATGTCACAATCCGATTGGTCAGAAGGTGTAGATTAATTCTCAATAACAGCAGGTTTAAATGAATGCACTTGTTCTAGTAAGTTATGTTTCTGTAGCAACAGATCATTCACACGGGCATGTTCACCGTACGCTTCTGACATACAGATTTTTTATTTTTTTTTATTGAACATCTGAGCAGATAATTAGTCTCCAGTGTGAGTGCTGTAACTTTTTGCGACAACAATCCTCTCATTTCTCTGAACATAAACGCGATTGTTGGCTATGAAGTTGTAACCAAACCGAAAATGTGCCTGTGTGTGCATTTCGCACCCTAACTGCAAGTCTAATATTCCTGTAATATCTAGGAAATAAACCGCCGCAAGCCACTTTATTAGAGGAATAATTTCAGGACCTGCGATCCATCGCCTGAATAATTAAGCATTTAAAGCCGTTACGGAGTCGTTAAAGCTCGAATGCAGGCTGGGAAAATGAGAGGAGGTAAATTAAAGCGAAAAGAAACGTGTCCGGAGTCGCTGAGCTGAAACCGCGTGTGATTCGGTGAATCATGAGTCTCAGCCCGCAGGAAGTGGATAAAATTATTACAGAACGCGCTACAGGCCGCATACATTTGCATGATCCGAATGACGAATGGACCTTTTAGTGCATGTCCCAGGATCGTCGTTGGGGGAAAGTGTGTGTGTGTGCATATGTGTGTTCGTGTGTGTGTGTGTGAATCCGCTCCCTCATTCATGTCGTAATTACATCAAACTGTGGAATTAGTGTTTCTCTGCAGGCATCGTTTCAATTTCTCACTTTCTACTCCATAGATGAAGCACAGAGCAGCTCTATAAATCCACCCGACTCGGTGTTTACTCCACTCGTCCTACACACATCCAGCACATCAGGGAAATTAAAGCCTGGCTCTGAGACAGCAAGTGGAAATATCACATTCTTAGAAGCAGTCATGCACCAAGAAAACTGTCAAGAACATGCGTTTTTTGAAGCTCCAGGAAAACAACATGGAAATTTAAATTTATTGTTTCTTTTTTTTTTCACAAGGCTTTTTACATCTGGGCTCGAAACTTCAGGAATTTGTGCTTAAGTGTTTTGAGCTTCAGCTTTCTGAGCTTCAACATTCTGTGCTTAAGGGTTCTGGGCTTAAGGGTTCTGAGCCTTAGGGCTCTGGAACTCAGGGTTCTAAACTTCAGTGTTTTGGCCTTCAGGGTTCTGAGCTTCTGAGTTTTTTTCTTTCCTTGTGTGATTTTTATTTTAAACTGAGAATAAAAACTAAGAATAATTGTTTAATAAAGAGCGATTGTTCATTTGAACTGCACGTTTCACAGTTTTGATTTGCATGCCTTCATCCTGTAGCGATGTGTGTCCAGTTCAGTGGAGACGCACATGACAATTTACATCATTTCCTCAAATCCCAACAGGCAATACCAGCCGTCTCCCGCATCCGACACGGATATGATTGTTTTCCTTTTTTTGTGTGTGTGTGTGAAAATCAACTTTTTGCTTGCTCTGGAAAAAATAACTCATTTTCTCAGCACACTTAACTGTCAAGTGTGATGACTTTAAAATGGCTGAAGCATTTAAAGCAGAACATGTGATTTGTGATTTATAGTAGAGTCTAAGCAGGACCCCACCAACACACACACACACATGGGTGCTGCCTCGTTAAATAATCAGCCTGTATTGTTAATTGAGAACAACAATAACAATGTTCTGAAGGTCAGGTTTGAGTAATAGTGTTGTTCATAACTCTCCGTGAATTACTGCCAGCTTAATTGACTTGATTAATAAATTCATCATGAATATTCATATCTGTAATTATAATGACAAATTAGTTAGGTGCCCATACAGTACACGGGACTGAAGAAATAAATTGCTTGTGTTCAAATGTGTGCTCGTTATTTAGAGCGAAATAATTTTCAGTGGAAATGGAGACAACTGGTTCTAAGGAATGAAATGAAAATCACCTGAAGCTGTGACATGATGTGATATGAAGAACAAACAATTTCCACTGGAGGAAATTTCCCTCAAAATATGATCACGTCACCAAATGAAACAAAAGGATGAAATGATCAAAAGAGAAAGCTTATAAGAAACACCATTAGTACCTTAATGAACAATTCAGATCCCTAAATCTAAACAAATAAGAAAACTGTGAAGTGGGCGTGTCTGTATATTGAAGATATTTTGTGGGGACGTATGATGAGTAATAGAACACATCAAAGCGGTTTTTGGAATTTTGTCTGTTTGTTTGTGCACGCATCACGTAAAAACTACTGAATGAATTTCACAGGTTAATTTACCCGAGCTTGAGGTAACATATAGGCTTTTATTTTGGCCCACAGGAAGAGAAGATATGCTAATTTGAAATTTAAATGAAAAACACCCTTATATCATTTTAAAAAATCAACCTTGAAAAAAATCATTAATTCATCTCAAAATTCAACAGTTGCGCTGTACATGTTTTTATACGAGCTTATGAATGTTCAATTAAATTCGTTCAATTCTAGTTTCCATAAAACTGGATTCTCCCAGATGTTCATCAACAGGATGAGTGCAGAACTTAAAGTACATCCCAAAAGAACATTCAGCATCCCATAATAATCTCACTCATTCACGCTTTATCCTGTATTCAGAGTCATGGGGGGCCTCAAGCCTATCCCAGGAGACTTAGGTCACAGGGCGGGCTACACACTGGATAGGGTGCCAATCCATCGCAGGACACACACACACACACACTATGGGCAATTTGGGAATGCAAACTCCATGCACACAGAGACAGGAATCAAGTCTGGCCGGGAATCGAACCCAGACCCTGAAGGTGTAAGGCGACAGTGCTAACCACTACACTACCATGCTGCGCTCCATAATAATCTATTCTAATTTATTTCCAGATGATAGTCTGAATTGAGATTGGGATCAGGAACTTCAGGACCCTTTCCTCACCCGGTGCCTGCTGCCTCATGTTCAGTTTAATGGTCTTTCTTTTAGCCTAAAGTGTATAAGGAACACCTTTCAGAAAACCATCAAAAGTTTTATTTAGAAGTGGACCACAATGGAACCCTTGAAGCTTAAAAACCTTAACTATTCAATGAATGAACCAATATAAATCTCATGTTATATATAAGTTTACTCTCTGCTAGAATACTACGTAGAGTGGTAGAACGTCAACAATTATAACCTTTTAGAAAGCTAAGAACCCTTATTCATGCAGTGGTACCATTAAAGAACCCTTCTTTAGATAACTAGAGGATAGAGTGGTGTATGAGTATGCTGTGAGAAAACGTACAGTATACTGTAACCCCTAACAAGGTCTTTGAGGCAACCAGTAAAGGCTCAAGCTAGGACTCTACAACAGAGATTTTTTTCCTATCACACAGTTCTTGGTTGAACCTTTAGACATCTAAGAATGCAAGAAAGTATAATGTTTTTAAGAGCGCACATTCCTTGACCATGTTTAGATGCTCTTTGATTGTGCCTGTTAAAGGTTCTAGAATACCATGTGGAACACGTCCTCTATCGTAAAGGGCTCCAAAAATTCCTAATAAAGTTTACTTGTCCATTAAACCCTGACCTAACTCTTAATAAAAATCTAATGATCGATAATTTGGAGAGTGCAGCTTACACTTTGACAAATTTAAAATCGGTTCTTCAATTGTTCCTTAAAGGTTCCTAGTTTCCAGTTCGACATCATGAAGCAACTTTATGGTATGAGAAGCGCTTGATTTCACTCAGAAGCAAACCCGAATTGGAACTTTATCTCCTGATGACACACTCGCGCTTCTCTCTCAGAGCACATCTGCCATCATAAATGAAAGATACGTTTCTTCTCACTTTGCACTTTCCTGTCAATTACTGAAGCACGATGGATGAATAATGGCGGTTCTCAGCTATTTACACGGCGCATGGCATCTTCACAGCTTTCTTGAGTGGAAAATATGGATGGAGTGACCGGATTTGACGTGGTTCAGACGTGCAGGTTTTGTTTGTCTTATGGTTATTACAAGCAGAGTGTACGGACATTAGCACTTAAACAAAAAAAAGCAAAGCCTGCTCTTGATTAATTTTCTACATGTTTATATGAAGGCGCACATTCTAATACGTTACTCTAATACGTTATCTATATTACAAATCGTTCACAGGGACAAAAACAAAACAACAAAAAACACTCAGATTTGCGACCGCCGCCCTTGTGCCATTTCCGCACTTGTGCCATTTCCACACTTGTGCCATTTCCGTACTTGACTTTGTAGCTCGGTAAACTAATTGTGATCTAATGAATCTGAACGTCATGTTTGTTTTGATTTTCTTGATGGATTTGATGTTCATCACATCATGAGACGAGGTGTTTATCTACAAACCAATCATTCATTTTTGGAAAATGTGACACGTATCCAAACATCACGTGTCCCGCCTTAACCATGTTAGTAAAAACGTAATCAATTTTAATATCCACAGTTTTTTTCCCTAGCAGAGAGGAAAATCCAGAGTGAGTGATGACTAATTTGCACAACACCTGACAAGGTGAATTAAGACAAGGGCTTTTTTTTTGTGATGCATGAGCCTCTCGCAGGTGTAATTAACCTTCCAGCTGTGCTAATTAATTCGATTCCAACAAGGTCGAGCTCTTTAATTTGAACAATTATGTTCCTTCCTGGTTGGTGAGAGTAACTTAGTTAGCATGTTGTTTCAGTTATCTAGAAATGAGTGTAAGTAGGGGGGCAGCGCGTTTGGCACTCGGAGCGATCGGAGAGTCCATCTGCACAAGGATGTTGAAGCATGTGACGCTGGCACGGATACTTTTGAGTTTGATGGTGTTTGGAGTGTCTCAGGCCTGCTACTCTATCAGGGTAATGAAGCAGTTGGGCATAACAGTTGGGCAAAACCGGTGCTAATAACTACGTATCGTCTACAACAGCACCCCCTTCAAGACCTAACCCATTCCTGTCTAACGGCGCATAACCCGCCAAATGTGACTGCCAACTGTTTCTCGGGCTGAGTCCCAATTTGGCGCCCATACAACACAGAAACGTGACATAAAGCCTCCATTGTGGAACTGTTAATGTTGCTGTTGCTCCTTCGGACCAGGCGTGTTTTTATTTTGCGCACATCTTACAATGCCCCAGGGTGAAAAGAACTCCCCGGCTTTTCTATGGATTCTTTTAGGTGGAATCATCCATCAAGGCTACAGAAAGAAAAAAAAAGCTTAAATTCTAAAAGAATCGCATGAACACACCCTTCCACCATCATCCACTTTCCTTTTCGAGACCTGAGCAGCACACACAATGACCTAAAGAGCTGAAGGTAAACGTGAAGGCTGACATCATGGCCAAGGGCGAGCGCACATCCTTCTTTACATTCAGGCCATAATGTTGCCTTTCATGGAGAGATTTATCATACGATATTCCATCTGAGGACAACACAGGCTGTAAAGCACTTCTTTTATGAACCCGGCATAAATAAACCTGCAGCATTGCTTGGTATTCAGCACGCGGAAGACGACAAGGAGACGAGAAAAACAGAGAAGAAGAAGAAAAAGAAGGAGAAGATGATGACACTGTTCTGGTCACAATTTACAACAGATGGTTATTTATATATTTCCAGGAGCACATTTTATTAGAAGAAATTCAGCAAGACAAATGAGACCCTGCAGATCTGTGGGTTAATTAGCTCATTACGTATTCATTTTATATCTTCCTTGGCAGAGAAAGTGAGAGAAAGAGAAAGGGTGTGTGTGAGAGAGAGAGAGAGGGAGAGTCCACCATCACCCCCCCTACCCCAGCTTATTAAACACTACTTTAACAAAATCTGGGAAGATGGATTCACACGTCCGGCTTTCTCTAACAAAAGAGGAAGAGTCCTGCAAGAGTAATGTACAGATCTGCTCAAGAAACAATGCATTATCTAATTAGCTTAGGTAGCACATGCATGAAGAGATTAATGAAACACACGGGCCAGTTGTTTAAAGCCAAACACAATTCCAAAAACAGGCATGTTCATCAGCGAGGACTAACAAACTGCCTACAAATAAAACGCATGAATATTAAAGAGCGCTGCTGCTAACAAGGCAATGAGGGAGCAGAAACGTGATTAAGGATTGACTCATGGTGGAGCAAGGAAATTATAAATACCACACAATAAACACCACGAAGGTTTGATGCCAGATGGTGCAGATACAATTTGCCTTTCATTTGTTTCAGGTCCTGATAATGAGTTCCATAAAAAAAGACCATTCAGAACTGGACAATGTTTTTCAGGTAAGGCGAGAACCCTTAAAAAACAAGCTAAAACCAAAACACACAGCATGTGAGTGGATGTGAGAAGCAGAACAAGACCCCCTTAACCAAGTGTGAGTATTCTCATCTGCCTGCCTAGTCCCTAGTCTGAGAACCCTTAAATACTCTTTGTAGAACACTTGCTATATGATTCTACATCAAACCTTCATGAGTTCTCCCTGAGGAACAAACAAAGTGTTTAGTTCTGTTTGAGGGACAAATCGAAGAACTGGATTCTTTTCCATCAAAGAGCATCTAAACATTGTGAAGGAATGTGCGCTCTTAAAAACGTTATACTTTCTTGCACTTCTTTTGGCCATGTCCCACATAAGCAACACTAACTTGTCAAAGCCCTGAAGTTTATTGCCGGTTCTTTGGTTCTCCACATTGTGAATATTCATCGTTGAACTTGACAACACAGATTCACACAGTTGAGAGAAAGATGTGAACATGGATTTGCTTCCTAAAGCACCTAAAACTGAGACCTTTATCAATAGTGTTTAGCTTTAAACTCCACCAAAATAGTCAGGGATATAAAAATGTGCAGTGAAGGAAATAAATAGTGTTTTGTTTCTCTCTTTTCCCCCCTAATTGTGTGCGTTTAACTCAACTATTGATTTAGTAAAGATAAGTACGGCAAGATATACTAAGAAAGCCAACAGGAGCTGGTGTTCACACAGCCCTTGGAGAGCTAGATTTAAAAAAATATCCCTTTAAAACACAACTTTAATGTTTTCGACTCTTATTGTTAATGTTATGCGCCGTTAGGGAATAACACAACTCGGAAGAAGTATTAATTTGCTGAGAGGAGTGTTCCTTTCCGGTTTTCTTTAAAAGGTCAGTGCATTGTAAAATAAACAAATTGCTTTAATAAATCTGAACACACCACACACACTCACCAAACACACACACACACACCCCATGTGCTGTACTCTCCATCTCTTTGTCTGCCAAATATCTATTGATTTTCATGCATATTTAACACATCACAGCTCCACTGAGGGTTCCAGCGAATCGAGGTTTTCCGAACTGTTGAAGCAGGAACGCTGTTGCTTTAAGCCGGGAGCCAGGATGACCCCGAGGCCAAAGCACTTTTCCTCCACACTCAAAGCGCCTTCCTTTGAATTCCAGCGCGGCTCTGTGGCTGTTCTCTCGGGCTGATTCAATTTTTCTGATAAGATCTCAACGCTGCGCCGAGGATGTGGGAAGCTGCTGGTGGTCCTCAAGCCAAAGCCATCACTCGGTGTCCAGCTTTTCCCACTGGCTCAGATCACTCCTCTGTGATAAGAGTGCTGGAACTAGCCATTTTTGGTAGCGTATTTGTTTATATCTATGACCGGAAATCATGAACACAATATTTCAGTCCTGACTCAGTTCATTTCTCTCACTTATCAGTTCCGGGTAAATCTGGAACTCCTGCAGTTTTTGAAACGAGTTCCAACTTTTGATTAAACGAATCAAGTTCCATATTTGATAAAGTTCACAAAATGCCAAAGAAAGCAGGATGAATATAGTGACACACACATGTAGTGATACATTCTTACACATTGGTGTTTAGAGAACAGAACTAACTTCTGACATTAGGCTAAAAGTTTATATAAAACACAGGCGTGTTCCAAATACACAGAATTCTGACCTTCAACTGTTCATGATTTTTCATTTGAGATAAAACAATTTTGAAGTTTTTTCCCTAAACGTATTTTGTAAGAGTGGCAGTTCAGTGGGTTAAGGCTGTGGGTTACTAGAGATTTATATTAATGCGCTCCTTCTGATCAGGGTATTCACATTCATCAGAAGGTTGGTGGTTCTCCACCAAGATGCCACTGTTGGCGTTTTCACTGTGCTGTAATGGATATGTGACGACTTCTTTTGGCATCCACCAAGTTCCATTACAGCCACCTCTTTACTCTTACACCCTTCTTCCATATGTGACTTCTTCTTCTTCTTTCTTTTTTTCTCATCTAAAAATGATGATATTTCTTTCTCCCAAGAAGATCTGACCTGCTTTGGAAGGCTGAGGCACACAGAAGGGATCTGAATAAGCCAAATAAGGGGCTCGGGAAATCCACAGAAGTCGACTCTGAACACGAGGAATTTTCTCAGCGTAAATACTGATGTAACTTTTGGCTTTGTGTCTTTCTTGTCCTGACGTGGAAAATGAAAGTTCTTCAGGGACTAAATGGTTTCATCACATTTGGAATCTGACCCCAAAATGTCTGGTTATGAATTCAGATCCATGTCCTGCTTAAACAGAACCTGAAACACACGGACATTGTACATGTTCACATTGATCTTGTTCAGACGTGATTCTTTGTGTTGAATTTCCGTTATTTCCTTGATAAGTTAGTGTAGTTTTGTGCCAAGCTGATGTCCATGCAGGGACCATTAATAGCAATGATAACCGGGTTTCAGTGTTAGTCACTCGTTGTATACATCTGATTTTCCTAAACTAAGCTCCCTGTTCATGGGTTTAGCTTTCTTAACGGATCATCAATGAATGGAAAAATTGGAAAACCGAAAGAATCGTACTTTAAGATGGTTTGACCCTATTCATGGTCTAAACTTCTAAAGGATTGCGACATTGTTCTCGATTAATGATCATTTTGCTCCTTCAGCCTTGAAGGTCAGAATCAGTTTTCCCACAAGTGGCCACAATGATCACTGCGGAGAAGCTCCCGGGGTTTTAGTGTCCAGCCCAATTATTTAATTTAACGGGGCAACATGGTTTAATTCAATCGTCCTACGAGATCCAGTCTCTCCAGTGAGAAGGACTCATGTGGGCATGGATTAATCTTACCCTGATGCTTCAGAAGCTCTTTCTTTTTTTTTCAGGTCATTCATTGAGTTAGAGATAGGCACAGATTTTTTATTGTATCAAAAAGAAAAAAAAACGAAGCACCATCAATGACACACATACAGCAGGACAATAAGAAATGTGGAGGACAAACATTTGATGGAAAAAAAAAAGTGAGGTTCTCCATGTTTCATCAAACAACTCAAGGTATCCAATGATATGTGTGTGTGTGTGTGTGTGTGTGTGTGTGTGTGTGTGCTGGAGATTTGTAGTTCAGCACCAGGGTGTTTTATCAGGATAGAAGATTGTGTGACTTGCAATACCACCTACTGACCGAGTGATTTATGGCATCGAGAAAGTCTAAGTTGATTCACGGCGAATTAAAGGTTTCGAATGAAAGTTGTTATCTGGGAAAGAAACCCTCATCTGGCAACCCGCTCTCTCTCTCTCTCTCTCTCTTTCTCTCTCACGAACTTGTCAGCCAGTGTTTGATTTATGGCGTGTCATATCAGATGGTGGGAACGCCCAGGGACTGGGTGTGAGGTATGAACGTCTTTCGGTAGGGGGTGCAGGAAGAATAAATGAAGTCCCTGAGTTACAGCGAGATGGCTCACATCATTATCCGGCGTCCCGGGCCACGTCTGCACGCTGAGAAAAAAATCCTGATGATTCTGTCAAAGCAAAGCTAGTTAATGTTACCAGCTAAGCATATTAGCCTTGTGTTTTGACGGCTGACGATGCACCGTGCCTTCATAAAAATAAATAAATAAATAAATAAATAAATAAAAAACACTTCTGTTGACAAGTCATTAATGTGAAATGAGCTTCAGTGTTCCTGCGACATGACAAGCAAAATAAGTTGCGTTATTCTCTCAATATACTGTATGTGTGTGTGTGTGTGTGTGTGTGTGTGTGTGTGTATGCAATACGAGCTGTAGATAAAAGCAGAAGTTTTGATTTATTTCCCAGCTGCTCGCACGTGCACAGTCCTCGTATAATTAATGTTATATATTCACTTCATGACTCACTGCTTAATCCATGCTTCTAAATTAATCTCAATCTTTATGCGACCTTTATAAATTATCTCGTAACCGCTTGCTAAGGAAATCAGTAGCTAAGAGTTAGCTAAACATTCTCACTGCCAGACCACAGAAAGAGTCTGGATTACTATTGGTCAGAAGGTTGATTAATTCTCTGTAACAGCAGTAACTCTGACAGTACTAGAGATTTATATTAATGCTCTCCTTCTGATCCCTGGTTATTCACAGCGATGTGTATTGCGACTGTTGCACAGGGAAAAATAAGATGGAAAAAAAATGTCTAATTAATGCTACAGTGACATGCTGGGGTTTTTTTTGTTTTTTTTTGGAAGGTGTAGATTGATTGGAAGGAGTCTCCAGTGTGAGTGCTGTGTAATAGTATCGTTACGATGGAGAAAGAGGTTTAGGGTTTTGTGGGTTCTTGGTAAAAAGAGAAAAAGCGTATTTATTAACTTTTGTAAGAGTCTTTTGTTTATAGCTGCTATAACATGCATAAGAACAGGACTACTACCTTCAAAGGCATTAAATTTAACTTTAATTGTAATTAAAATGCCATGCTTCCTGTTGTATAAGAGGATAAAAACCACTTGGGGACAAGCTTTCATTGGAAATTAAAGAGCTTGTTCTTATTGGTCATTATTCTTGTTTTTCCCCTGGTACAGACCTGGCAACCCAGCTCATCACGGTCAGTCTCCTGGTTAAAGCTTTTAAACAAAGTGGGTTTCAGAAGCTGACATTTCAGCTCAAAGCCAGAGCCTGCTTTGCAATTTTCAGCTTAAACCCTTGAAGTGACTCGGCGTCTCCAGATGATCATTATTCCTACGCTTAAGAAGTTCTCCGGCAAATCTGAAATGCAAATGCGATGTTAATCAGGCCGCGGGTTCACACCTGAAAGTGTCCCGTCATATCAGGGGTCACCGACAAATTGGACAAAGCCTCCAGAGTAAACAGCCCTCGATGCCTCATTAGGAGTCCGGCGGGTCCAACGCTGCCAGATGAAACGGATCGTCTGCGGCTTGATGTCGAGCCGTGAAAATGCACGAAGGGTTAAAAAAAAAAATAAAAAAAAAAGTCGCCGTGTGATTTCCTAATTATTCTCATTTTCCTGCTTCCATTTGCATCTCGTTATCATATCTGAAGTTGTTTGTTAAAATGGAGGAAAAGGTCGTCAGGACTGAGCGTTGTGAGTTACTGAACAGGAAGGAAAACCACCTCGGGTTAAGACAACACACGAAGGAGAAAAAACCAACAGGGATAAAGAGGAAATGATCGAAAAACATCACAGTCGCGTTTTAAAGGTTCTTTCGGAGGTTAGCCGATCTAACGTCGGTTTGTAGTTTTCTCTGAGGTTCAGCTTCAACACCAAATGTTATTCTAAAACTGAGTACAAAGAGTGAAAAATTTTAAAAAATTTTTTAAAAACATTAAAGTTTTTTATTCTGCAATTAAAAAAAAAAAAAAACTTTTCCTGTGCACTTATCCAGTGTTTGTGTACACACACACACACACACACACACACACACACACAAATACACACACATTGAAGGTAAATTGGGAACACTAATCAGCCTCCCATCAGTCACTGCAGCACAACAAACACAAAGGTTTTTTTATTATTATTTTTTTTTTACAAAAACAAATTTGTTGTTTAAAAAAGGACAAAAAGAAATAACAGTGGGCATGTAATTAAGTTAAAAGAAAAAAAAGAAAAGAACAAAAGATTAAGGAACTACTAAGAAAAATAAAAGTTGCTATTAAAAATACCACGAGATTGTTGAAAAAAAAAGGTAAGAAATAAGACAAGAAAATGTAAGTGAAAACAGAGCTCAAACAAACAATTATATGCACAGAATTTATATAAATAGAGTATATAGTTGTATGAATGTAAAAGTTTGGGGGAAATGACCAAAGTTCCTTTTTTTTTTTTTTTTGTTCGCAGATGAATTTGTTGTTTTTAAAGTAAAATCATCATGTAAAGTTCACAGGGATAAATAAATATATAATTATATAGCTATTAAAGAGTTCAGTAAAGCCCGAACCCACAGGTCCTCTGAGAGGAAACAGGAAGTGGCAGTTCTGCAGGACTACACCAGCATTAGCATTAGCGGATCATTAGCATCGATTCCATCTGATACACAGACTGGGATGAAAGATTTCCACAATCTGACTTACAGATCAGCGTCGCCGTGTGAGTTGAAGTCTTGAGGACGTCCAATTAAAACATTCACAAAGTTCACTTCCTCGTCCTGCAAACAGTACAAACAGATCGGCAGAAGGGGCGTGTCAGGGCCGTGTGATACTCCGTTCATCCCACTGACGAACAAATAAAAACTGTTATAAAAATCTCTACAACCAATATGATTCAGTTCGTTAGAAGTTTAATGAACAAATAATAAAGAATTCTAACAAACAAATAATAAAGACTAGAAAATAGAAAAGAAATGTATAAATGTTTTTTGAAAAAAGAAAAATAATAAAGAAAAAACAAGCAATTAAAAATTACATTTGAAAATGTTTTTTAAAAAAAGAAGAAAAATAAATGAAAAGAAGCAATTAAAACGTTTTTAAAACAGGAATGACATTTAATTTTTCTAAGAAGAAGAAAAAAGGAAGTAATAATTATGGACCTATAATTTACATAATAAGTAAAACTTGAGAAAATAAAGTACTAAAACAAATACCTATGGAAATCATAATTGTAGGTAATTATGTGAGACTAGTGCGATTAAAGAATCTAACCTTAAGATTATGGCAAGATCTGATTAAGATTATGGCAAAAAACATAATGAAATAATGGTCCTTTGTTGTAGCTAACAATGTACAATATATGGTTGATCATAAGATTAAAATTAGTTAAAATGTAAAAATTGTGAAGTTTTCTTCTATTACTTTTGTGTGTGTGTGTGTGTGTGTGTGTGTCTGTGTGTGTGCACCTGCATAGGTGAAAACTGGGGACAAATATCAGAGTACACACTAGTTGATTGAGGACCTCTCGACAATTGGGGACATACTGTATATACAGGTCACCTCCAGGTGTGTTTGCTCCACAGTGCCTCTAGTGGAAGTGTGCGGTAAATATACAGTATAGTCTGCGATAAATCCTTCCCAACAGGGGCAGTGCGGCGCAAACGAAGCGTATCTACATCCAGTCAGGTGATTCAAACTGAACAATCAGAGTCTAATTATCCAGACCAGGAAGTGTTAACTGTGAATTAGTTTATGGCAAATAAAGATGAATTCATTGATAAAAATCTCTCTCCCTCCCCCATCTCTCTCTCTCCCTCCCTCCCCCGTCTCCCTCCCTCCCCC